>JBBPBX010028245.1:0-12461 GCA_038048925.1 Garcialebias charrua
AGTTTAGTGATAACCCGTTGATGACACAGAGTCCAGTGTTAAAATCTTTGTGTTGTGTGGTAATGTGTGAGAAAGTTTTTAGTGTTAAGGCAGTTCAAATGGGAGGGGGGGCAGAGCAGGCAGAGTGTTTAGCATCCTGACTGCCTGATGAACAGAGCTGTCACTCAGTCTGCTGGTTCGAGCCTGGAGACTTCTCAGTCTCCTCCCTGATGGCAACAGGCTGAAGCAGCTGTGTAGTGGGTGTGTGGGATCACCTGCCATGCAGAGGGCTTTCCGAGTGAGGCGGTTGCTGTGTAAGTCCTGCAGTGAGGGGAAGGAGGTGCCGACGATCTTCTCAGCTGCTCTCACGATGCGCTGGAGGCTCTTGCGGCAGGATGCAGTACATGCACCAAACCACACAGTGATGCAGCTTGTCAGGACACTTTCTATGGCACCTCTGTAGAAGGTGCACATGATGGGGGTTGAAGCTCCAGCCCTTTTCAGCTTGCGGAGAAAGTAGAGACGCTGGTGAGCCTTCTTGGCCAGTGATGCAGTGTTCCTGCTCCAGGACAGGTCCTCTGAGACATGCACTCCGAGGAACTTGGTGCTGTCTACTCTCTCCACTGCGGTGCTGTTGATGGTCAGAGGGGCATGTTGGGCATCCCTCTTCCTGAAGTCCACAACAATCTCCTTTGTCTTCTCCACGTTGAGAGTGAGATTGTTGTGTCCGCACCACAAGGCCAGGCGGCTCACCTCGTTCCTGTAGTCCGTCTCATCGTTGTTGCTGATGAGACCCACCACTGTTGTGTCGTCCGCAAACTTGATGAAGTGGTTGGAGCTGTATGATGGTGTGCAGTCGTGTGTTAGCAGGGTGAATAGAAGGGGGCTCAGCACACATCCTTGTGGGGCCCCTGTGTTCAATGTGATGGTGCTAGATGTGTTACTCCCGACCCGTACTGTCTGTGGTCTCCCGGTCAGGAAGTCTAGCAGCCAGTTACACATTGAGGTGTTCAGCCCCAGACTGTCCAGTTTAAGGATGAGCTGTTGGGGGATGATGGTGTTGAATGCTGAGCTGAAGTCGATGAACAGCATTCTAACATAAGAGTCCTTCGTGTCCAGATGTGTGAGAGCTGTGTGGAGGGCAGAGGAGATGGCATCGTCGGTTGAGCGATTAGGTCGGTATGCAAATTGGAAGGGATCCAGGGAGGCAGGGAGGACAGATGTGATGCTTTTCATGACTAGCCGTTCAAAGCACTTCATCAGGATGGGGGTGAGTGCTACTGGGCGATAGTCATTGAGGCATGCGGGCGTTGCCTTCTTTGGGACAGGGATGATGGTGGTGGCTTTGAAACAGGTGGGGACGATGGCCTGGCTCAGTGAGATGTTAAAGATGTCCGTGAAGACCGCTGCGAGTTCCCCTGCACAGTCCTTCAGCACACGACCAGGTATGTTGTCAGGACCAGAGGCCTTCCGGGCGTTAATCTTGATGAATGATCGCCTTACGCTGTCTGAGGACAGCGCCAGCACCTGGCCATCAGGAGAGGGGGGGAGTTTATGTGCAGGTGTGCTGTTACTTGCCTCGAACCGAGCAAAGAAGTCATTCAGTTCATTCAGCGCAGAGGCTGTGCTGTCACAGGTCTGGGGGGATGGTTTGTAGTTTGTGATGGTCTGTATTCCCTGCCACAGACTGCGTGTATCCTTGCTGTCCTTGAAACGGTGAGCTATTTTCCTGGAATACTGCTCCTTGGCCTTTTTGATGCCCAGTTCCAGGTTCTTTCTGGCTGCCCTCAGGCCCACCTGATCTCCCGCTTTGAAGGCAGCATTCCTAGCTCTCAGGAGTCTGTAAACCTCAGCTGTCAGCCATGGCTTCTGATTAGCCCGAACAGTGATGGTTTTAAGGTTGGTTACATCATCAATGCACTTGGTGATGTATGAACATACAGTGTCTGAGTACTCCTGGAGACATGTGTTGTTGTTTGTGGTAGCAGCTTCTTTGAACATACCCCAATCTGTGGTGTCAAAACAGTCCTGGAGTGCCTCTGAAGACCCCTCTGGCCACACTCGTATCTGCTTGCGGACTGGTTTTGTGACTTTCACCAGCGGCCTGTATGCAGGCTTTAGCATGACACATATATGGTCAGAAGCACCAATGTGGGGGAGGGCTCTGTAGGGATTTTTCATGGTGGTGTAAACTTGGTCCAGTGTGTTGTTTCCTCTTGTTGCAAAGTTTATGTTTCTGTATGTTTTTGGAAATACACTCTTTAAATCTGCTTTGTTGAAATCACCAGCCGTGATGAGAAAAGCATCAGGATGGGCTGTTTGCTGCTCACTGATGTGCAGATATAGTTCATTCAGGGCCTCACTTCTAACTTTGCTGTTGGAGCTTGGAGGGATATATACAGCAACAATCATAACAGCTGTAAATTCCCTTGGTAAGTAGAACGGTCTGCATTTAATAGTCATAAACTCCACTAAAGGTGAGCAATGCTTGTAGACCACAGAAGCATCCATACACCATGCGTTGTTGATGTAAACACAGAGCCCCCCTCCCCGTGTCTTACCTCCCTCGAGGGTTCGGTCCGCTCTGTAGCATGTTAGCTGATCCAACTGAATAGCATGGTCCGGAACGTTGTTTTTAAGCCACGTTTCCGTGAATACAAACACACAACAGTCTCTCACAGTCTTTTGTGTTGTTCGTAGCAGGCGTATATAATCCAATTTGTTGTCCAAGGAGCGCACGTTAGCCAAAACCATGGATGGAATAGCCGGCCTGTGTGGGCTAGCTGCTAGCCTAGCTCTGATACCTCCACGTTTGCCCCGCTTCTGTTTCCTGTCACGCCGCTTGTGGCGTTTCCACTGCGGGCGCGGTGAAGGGAGGCTCGGGGCTGGCTTCCGCTTTCTGCCAAGCCGCTTGTGGCGCTTCCACGGCGGGCGCGATGAAGGGAAGCTCGGGGCTGGCTTCCAGAGCAGGTCGCAGTCACGAAGCTCACGTAGCTTCTCCTCGAGCTCATGTAGCTTTTCCTGGAGTTCGCTGTTTATTTCCAAATGAGCGGTTTTTCCGACATCAAGCAGGAATTCACGGCTATACTTGCGTTCTTGAACACGTAGACAAGACGAAGACGTGCCGGCAAATTGCGGCGTGCAGGACAAAACAGACGAAAGCACCGTGTTGCTGGGAGAGAAGCCGCGGCATTTGCACGCGCCGCCATGTTGAAAAGGAGACAAAAACAAGCATAAGGAGACAACAAGAAGCATAGGGAAACAAAAAGAAGCATAAGGAGACAAACACAAGCATAAGGAGACAAACACAAGCATAAGGAGACAAACACAAGCATAAGGAGACAACAAGAAGCATAGGGAAACAAAAAGAAGCATAAGGAGACAAACACAAGCATAAGGAGACAAACACAAGCATAAGGAGACAAACACAAGCATAAGGAGACAAACACAAGCATAAGGAGACAAACACAAGCATAAGGAGACAAAAAAAAGTATAAGGAGACAAAAAGATGCATAAAAAGAGAAAAAGAGGCATAAGGAGACTAAAAGATGCATAAGGATACAAAAAGAAGCATAAAAAGAGAAAAAGGGGCAAAAGGAGACTAAAAGATGCATAAGGAGACAAAAAGAAGCATAAGGAGACAAAAAAGCATAAGGAGAAAAAAAGAGGCATAAGGAGACAAAAAGAAGCATAAGGAGATAAAAAGAGGCATACAGAGACAAAAAAGAGGCATAAGGAGACAAAAAGAAGCATAAGGAGATAAAAATAATGCATAAGGAGACAAAAAGAGTCATAAGGAGACAAAAAATGCATAAGAAGACAAAAAGAGGCATAAGGAGACAAAAAAAGGCATAAAGAGGCACAAGGAGACTAAAAGAAGCATAAGGAGACTAATAGAACCACAAGGAGACAAAAAATGCATAAGGAGACAAAAAATGCATAAGGAGACAAAAAGAACCATAAGGAGACAAAAAGAACCATAAGGAGACAAAAAGATGAATAAGGAGACAAAAGATGCATAAGGAGACAAAAAATAGGCATAAGGAGACAAAAAGATGCATAAGGAGACAAAAAGAAGCATAAGAAGACAAAAAGAAACATAAAGAGACAAAAAGAAACATAAGGAGACAAAAAGATGCATAAGGAGACAAAAAGAAACATAAGGAGACAAAAAAGATGCATAAGGAGACAAAAAGATGCATAAGGAGACAAAAAGATGCATAAGGAGACAAAAAGATGCATAAGGAGAGAAAAAAGAAGCATGAGGAGACAAAAAGAAACATAAGGAGACAAAAAGATTCATAAGGAGACAAAAAGAAACAAGGAGACAAAAAGAAGCATAAGGAGACAAAAAGAAAGGTGTAAGGAAACACAAGAGAAAGATAATGCATAGTAAATTACCAAAAGACAATAAGGACACAAAATGAGACATAACAAGACAAGGTGTATGAGGTGACTAAAATAACTTATAAAGTAAAGACAAAAGGACTCAAGACTAAGACACAAGGAGACATAAATGGAGCAATTCAGCTGAATGAGACTCCCAAAGAAAATATTTTTTGGAGGATTTAAGAATATCTGAATGCCTTTCGATAAAACAATGCAAATAAAAGTTTAATACTTTACAGAGTGTAAAAGTTCCAATAAACAAAAATCAGTTGCCATGTCCTCAACGAGCTGAATGTTTTGAATGTCTGAAACAGCTGAACGTAAGCCGAAATAATTGCATTCCAAAATAACGTACCAACTGGAAGCAACGGTGACTCAGCACGTTCACCATTGTTATTACTCATAAACAGCTTTTTAGCTTTTAGTTTCACATTACATATCAGTATCTAAAAGGAAAATATAACCAAAACAAACAATCCTGGCCTACTGCTCCGCTCTGCTGTCTCTGGCATTTCACACCCACCGTTCCCATGACTCATGGGGCCCCGCGAGGCTCCTGGAAAGCGACTGCAGTCAGCCAGATGATTAGCTCGGCTGTTTGTGGACGGATAAGAGCAGGGGACTCGTCCTCAGCAGAAATGCTGAGATGTGTTTGAGTTCAATGAAATTAACTTCAATGACCGTAAATAACTCGTAGAGCGGATCGTTGCAGTGACAATGTGGGCTGAATGAAAGGACGTTTAGGGAAACACTGTTGGGGGGTAATATCGGTGGCGCTGTTTTAGCTGTGTAACATATAAGCAATGAAACTTTCTGCTGGCATCACACAAATATAATATGTAGACATTGCAGTTCAGATTGTTTCTCGCATTTTTGCCCCAAACAGGCTTTGCTACTTTAAGCCTTAATTATCCACTGCAAAAATCTGCTTATGCTGTATGTCAAGTTTTATTAAGAAGAAAAAGCAAAAAGTGAGGCTTGAAGGGCAGCTTTTAAATTTTATTTATCAGATTTGAGTTCAAACCCTACGGAAGCGTTTTGCAGTCAACCATGAAAAAAAATTTTTTTGGAGCTTATGTAGTAAAAACGTGATACAATGTATAAAAAATTTGATACTATGTAGAAATAACGTGATACGCATGTAGTAAAAATGTGATACTATGTAGTAAAAACGTGATACTATGTAGTAATAACGTGATACTATGTAGTAATAACGTGATACTATGTAGTAAAAACGTGATACTATGTAGTAAAAACGTGATACGTATTTAGTAATAGCGTGATAAGTATAGATGTAGCATTCGCGTAGCCAGTATTTTAAGAGGGGCGGTTCCTTTAAATATATAGTAGACCTGCAAAAGGCTACATGCCTCAGTAGCACAATGGAAAGCGCGTCTGCTCTCTGCTCCAATGACCCAGGTTCGATCCTGACCTGGTTGAACTTATTTTACTTTCTTTTTTTATTGGATAAATAAAATAAAAAAGGAGTTTGTGTTAACCACAGGCATATTAAGTCTATGGTGTTAACCGGTTTGACATTAGCGCCTACAACTCCCGCACAACACAAGTTCTGTGTTAAGAGAGGTGGAAAGAGAAGGTATGGAGACGCCGCTAATGTCGAACCGGTTAACACCATAGAGATAGGGACCATAGGACACCTCAGACGGCTGAGACGAGCCGGTCTGAGAAGCTCAGTCCTCACCTCGTTCTACAGGTGTGCAGTGGAGAGCGTCCTGTGCTCCAGCATCAACGTGTGGCATGGAGGCTGCACAGTTGCAGAGAGGAAAGCTCTACAGAGAGTGGTGAAGGCTGCACAGAAGTCTGTGGGAGTCAGTCTCCCCACCATCACAGACATTTACACCTCCAGATGCAGAAAAAGAGCCACCTGCATCATGAAAGACCTCACTCACCCAGCACACTCACTCTTTGCACCACTCCCCTCGGGACGGAGGTTGAGGAGCATCAAATGTAGAACCACTAGACTGAGGAACAGCTTCTACCCTGAGGCTGTCAGACTCATGAATAAATAAATAATAAGAATAAACACTGCAAAATGTCACATCATGCTGATGCTGATCTGTTTCTTGTTGCTGCGTTCATCTGTGACCATCTGCTCATGTTCGTGCTGCTGTTTATAATGATGTTTTTCTACTACATTAGGGCTTAGTGTATTACTAGCTGATGTCTCTCTTAGTTAATCCTAGATGTTATTATTGTTTTTCTCTTGCATTTGTTGTTGGATGTAACTGGGACCCTGTGTACATAATCTCGTTTTCAACACATGTACTACATGCGGTGCAAATGACAATAAATTCTCTCTGACTCTGACTCTGACTCTGATCTCCGACTAGTTGAAACAGTTGACCTTAATTGATAAACAAATGGTTCACCTATAAAAATGAGACCCAAAAAAATTATTGTAGGCTGTTTAGTTTTTTATTTAAAAAAATATACATTATTATCACATATAAAAATCACCATTTTATTTACTTTTCAGTGCATTCTGGGTAAATAATGTAGACTGGTTGCTTCAGTGAAAGTTCCATTTAGCTCGAATGTTAATGTCAGACAATATTTGACGTTCAGCCCTTTAATAAGGAGAAATGACTCAACTTTTGTGTTATCTCCATAGCTAATATATATGGCATTAGCTCCAGAGCTAATAATGTTAGCTCCAAATGTAATAGCTCTAGCTTCAGAGTGTTAGGAATAAAATAACCTTTGATGATAAATTGTGGAAAATAACATACCGTAATATGGGTTGGTGAATATAAGCTTTAATTATGAATTATGAAACATAGATCATATAAAGATGATTAAAATATCTGTCTGATGTGCAAACTAGGCCATATGCTGATAAATAATGTATTTTTAGTGACTGCTAACTTTTAAAATCCACCATGACACTTTCTGCTGTCGGTAGGAAAATAGTTCCTTATAAGGCCTTTAATGAGAAAACAAAACTCAAAGGTTCTTGTTCAGTTAAATAAGATTAACTATAAAGTTAGATTATAGTTCACATCATTTGAGTATGTGTGGGGATTATAAAATAATTAATGATGAGTTAAAGAACAACTTAATAGGTCAGAATGACTGTAGAAGCAATCTTTAAGACTTGATAATGTAATAAAGTACTAAGTGGAATAATCAGAGTCTCACAGTCATTGTGAGATTATGTGTGCTAAAATGTGTCTAATGGAAAGAGGAATGTGTCACGTACTCAGTGGAAACAGATGACGGCTAATGTGTACCCGATTGATTGGATAGAAATTGAAAACAGGAAGTGTCACGGGGTAGAGAAAAGAGTCTATAAGTGTGAGAACAGACTTGACATACATCAGAACTGTATTGTATGGGGGCCCTTGATGTCAGGTAATATACAGTACCGTATATACAATTCTCTCTAGTTCACTCATTTTGAAGTCTGTAAAAATAAAGATGTTGTTTAATTCTGACATAAGCGTGTGTTCCTTCCGAGCAAACAACCCGGGCAGGGGAAGAGGAGAAAAGGACATTGTTTCCCCTAACAAGAGCTACCGTGATTATATATACATATAGCAATAGCTCCAGAGCTAAAAATGTTAGATCTAGATCTAATAGCATTAGCTTCTAAGCTCATGCTATGGCGTTTGATTCAGTGCTAACAGTGTTAGCTCCAGAGCTAATAATATTAGCTTCTGAGCTAATTCATTTAACCTTTATTTATACAGGTTAGTATCATTGAGTCACAAGGACTTATTTACAAGAGAGACCTGATTTAAACAAAACAAAAACTCGCATATGAGGTACACACAACAATAAACAGTCAATGTCAATGTCAATTTTATTTATATAGCACATAAAAACAACCGAAGTCGACCAAAGTGCTTTACAGTTAAAAAAAATAAAAAACAGAGTAAAATGCATCTAGTCATAACCGTCATAATGCTATGGCGTTCAATCCAGAGCTAGTAGCGGGAATATTGGGGAGTGGTGGCACAGCGGTTAGAGAAGATGGGCATGCGATCAGAAAGTCGCAGGTTCAACTCTGAGTACTGCATCGAAACGTGAGTGGAAAAGGTGAAACATCCATACCTGCCTTCACCGTCATTTGCCAAACTCTGGGCCCCTGAGCAAGGCCCTTAACCCCCACCATCTGCTCCCAAAAACAGGTCTTTCTTGAAAATGTGTTCTCGTGACTCATTGAGACTACCTGTATAAATAACGGGTAAATGGAAAAAAAAAATGCTACCTTAGGCTTATACTACTGTAGGACAAATTGACCTCATTGCCTTAAATGAATTGTTAAAATTGAGTATTTTTCATTTGATATTATTTCTATCTTAATGTGATTCTTGACCTGCCATTGTGTATCTGTTCCTCCTTCCTGTTCCTCTCAAACCCAGCCAGTTGAAGCAAATGGCCACTTGTCCTGAGCCTGGTTCTGCTAAAGGTTTCTTCCTCATGAGGGAGTTTTTCCTTGCCACTGTCACCTTCATGCTTGCTCAAGATGAGAGTTCTGTTATGGAGTTAAACTCAAAGCAGTCTGCTCCTCAGATAAATAGTGTTAAATTGTTATTTTTATATACAAATGTTTCTGTTCAGTGCCCTGAGACGACTTCTGTTGTGACTTGGCGCTATATAAATAAACTGAATTGAATTGAAACGTGTAAAACCACAACTATACTTTAAAAAAAGGCTAAGATCAAACAAAAACAAGAAAATAGCACATCTAAAATATTCTGTTGGAACTCAAACCGAACTTGAATCAAAGACCAGTGTAGAAAAGTGACATTTTAAGCAGGATTTTCAAGGTTCAAGGAGACTATTGTCATTCGAATCACGTGGTACATGAGGTGGAACAAAGCTGTGTACTCAAGGTCCATTTACACCAAAAAAGGCAATATATATAAAGTATAAATAAAACTAAACAGTATATAATGGCCTAAGATATACACTAACAATAATAATATAAATAAGGTGTGATAAACAGCAAAGTGAGCACTTTTAAGGACTGTAAGGACTCTGCAGAATGAATATTGAATATCTTTCCATTCTTTGTCCTCATTCAAGTCTGAAATATTGAGTGCTCCCATATTCCAGTTATTACGGTCTTTAGGAAGAGTGAATGTCCCCCCCACCATCCTCCTGTTTCAGGACCACCGTCTTCCTCGTCACACTGGGGTTCACCATTACACCACTTCATTCACACTTCACTGACGCTCTCCTCTGCAGTCACAAGAGCAGATCACGTATCGTCGACTCAGCAGGATGTGAGGGGAGAGACGATACGTGATCTGCTCTTGTGACTGCAGAGGAGAGGGAGGCGGCTGCATCAGGTTGATTTCAGGTCACGGACACGTCCACTGTCCTTCAGTCATCCTCAGACTCATTTTAGTGTCAGTTATTACCCATCATCCTCGGCAACATACAGTAACAACACCGGGGCGTGAGTTCACATTCATTTGTTTGAATGTACACTGACCTGTTTATAGTTCATCTGTGTGTGTTATGGCATCTTACTACTTCAGCTTACTTCCAACAATGTAAACTACCGGTATTCATTTTTATAATTCATACAGGAGTGGGGTGCTACTAATTTAGGTTTTTATAACTTTAATACTTTTTTAAAAATATATTTAACTTTATTGAACTTCATTGGGTTCATTGAAATTATTAGGAGTTTTTGATTTGAACAAATTTGACCCTTTTCTTTAGTTTAGTTTTAGCTTCTTATGTGTGAATGTTTCTGTTCAGTGCCCTGAGACGACTTCTGTTGTGACTTGGTGCTATATAAATAAGCTGAAATGTATTGAATTGAAATCTATCTGGCTAAATTTAGCTTTTGGCTCATATGCCCTAAATTTATCTTTTAGCTGCTGTTGTGCTGGTTTTAGTTACTGGTTCGCTAATACAGTACTGTATGTAGCTACAGTTGTTTTTATTTAGCTTTTAGCTTTTATTGTGCACATTTTAGGTTGTAGCAACTTCTTTTTGCTGTTAGCTATTTGGTGGTTTGGGCTTTTAGCTGCTGTTTTTATGGCTTTATCTTTTAGCTATGGTTTTATTCATTCTAGTTACTGTTAGTGATTTTATATTTTAGCTGCCGTTTTGCAAAGTCTAGATTTAGCTCTTATTTAGCTAAACTTACCTTCTATTCTGGCTAAATAGAGCAACTTTAGCAACATATCTGTCTAAACGTAGCTTTAAGCTTATATTTCCTAAATTTAGCTTTTAGCTGCTGTTGTGCTGGTTTTAGTTACTGTTATGCTAATTTGTAGCTACAGTTGTTTTTATTTAGCTTTTACTGTGCTAATTTTAGGTTGTAGCAACTTTTTTTTGCTGTTAGCTATTTTGTGGTTTAGGCTTTTAGCTGCTGTTTTTATGACTTTAGCTTTTAGCTATAGTTTTGTTAATTCTAGTTACTGTAGTTGATTTATATTTTAGCTGCTGTTTGTCAAAGTCTAGATTTAGCTCGTATTTAGCTAAACTTAACTTTAGCGACTATTTTGCTCATGTAGGTCTTTAGCTGCTCTTTCTAATCTTACTTTTTAGTTGCCGTTTTTTTAATCTTTGCTTTAAGCTCCTGCTGTGCTAACTTTTGGTTTTAGCTACTACTGTATTTTGCATTTTTTTTTAGCATCTGTTTTGCTTGTTTTAATTTTGTTCGTTCAGTTTCAGTAAATTCATTAAGAACTCAAATTCTTCTAGTTTTAGCTACTTTTAGCTTTTTACTTTTTGTTTGGCAAATTTTAGGTTTAGCTAGTGTTGTCGTACTCAAGACCAGTCTTGGTCTTGAGACCGGTCTCAAGACCACTTTTTGTTGGTCTCGGTCTTGTCTCGGACTCGACCGCATTTGGTCTCGGTCTTGCACATTGAGTACTGGGGATTTTTTTTCAAGACCAGTCAAGACCACAACTGTGGAAATATCACTAAATTGACAGAATATTGTCCAGTTTATTTGTTAACATCTTTGTTTTTACTGGATGCAAAACATACTGGTTCAAATTGAAGCCATAACGTGACTCACTGCTAAATACACTTTTTTGTTACTGCTGTCACGCCCACCTTCTTTAACTCACACGCTTCACTCCCAGTGTGGCCAGATTGGGTGGTTTTCGTTCTGATTTTGCTGGGAACTCTGGGAAGATTTTTGTTGCGTTTTGCCACATGTGTTAAATTGCCTTGGCTTGTACTGATGTGTGTGCACGTTCAAACAGTAAATATAACAATATATTGATTGGGCAGATTTTTGTCTGATATGGCAGTTTTTAACAAACTTTTGGGTTGGAAAACCCCAACTCTATCTGGCAACACTGGTCACCCTTAGAAAGTGAGAAGTGATTTTCTGGGAGCGGGAGAAGATGATTGCCATATCATCAGTTATAAAATTTGCCTATTTAAATCACAAATAATATACTTGTAATGCAACTATATGGTTATCCTTGGTCTTGAGTTCGAACTTACGAAGAACGTTTTACCACTGCAGTTTTTTAAGGCTTGGCATGTGATGAAACTTCTTCCATTAACAGTTGTGTAATTTTATTGTTGAATCACATGAAGTCAGGCCACTGAATGTCTGATTTCTTTATGTAGCTTTGAAATGTTATAAAAGTTGATATATTAATTCAAAAGCAAACAAAGTTGCAGTATGTAAGTTTTATTTTTTTTAAATGTTAATAAAATTTTATATTTTATTTATTTCATTTGAGGTCTTGGCCTCGCCTTCCCTCAGTCTTGGTCTCGGACCCTAAAAGCCTTGGTCTTGTTTCGGTACACTCTAGTCCTGGTCTTGACTTGGTCTCAGGTTAGGTGGTCTTGAACATAACACTAGGTTTAGCTACAGCTTTGCTACTCATAGCTTTTAGCTACTGTTGTGCTAGTCTTAGTTTTGAATTACTGTTGTACTACTGTTATGCAAACACTAATTTTTAAAGTACCATAATTGTAGTACAGTAGTAGTATTGACATGGGAAAGTGCTGTTGGATAAAAGTATCCTCTTTTTATCTTACTTACTCAAAAGAAGCCACATTGGATGACAGGAGAAGATTCTTAACCAGTTTTACTTGCAACATAACTCTCATCTCGTCAGTGATTTTTGTCATGGGGGGG
>JBBPBX010028245.1:12485-23191 GCA_038048925.1 Garcialebias charrua
ATTTATAACAGTTTTTGAGTGGGAGGGTTCGTCATGAGGGAAGAGATTGCCTTTAGTTTTTTAGCTAGCGCACCTGTATTGCACGAGCTGCTAGCTTAGTGTTACGTCAGTGCCAACCGGGGGGTGGGGGTTGGGGGATGCAGTTTGGTAGACGGGGTGTGTTGCCCTGCTTGTATAATGGAAGGAGAAACACTGTACATGCATGGGGCCCAGTCATGAGAATCTGCCACGGGCAGTGTGCGAGGCTTGTTTTTATATGCTTGTCAGCTCCAGGCTCACAGACAGACTGGCGTCCTTGGACTGCCAGCTGCACCTGCAGTATCTAATCAGCTGCTCGTCCAGGTCTCTGTCAACTCAAACGCATGGTTCATGGGCAGTCAACATTCTCATCCATAGTACAGTAGTTAAAAAACATCCATGGTCTTGACTAAAAATTCCCTAACAAGTACTCAAAAATAAGTACTTGTACTAGGTTTGCAATAAATGTAGAATTTGTTCATCCCTAGAAAACACCAAAGGTTTATAGAAGTAAAAAAAATACAAATCCTGGTTTGGTTAGTATTCAGCGATGGTTAATTATCTCGTAAACAACTGGAGAGCAGATCGTCATCCCTGACATGTTGGTCCAAGCTGTCCCTGCGGAGCTCCTCAGACCCACACGGAGGATTATGGCCAGAGAGCCTCCCTCCCAAATGAATGGTGACATTCAGATGTGAGCGGCGCTCCACAGAGGCGTGATCGGTGACCCAGATCAGGGTGAGGCGCCGACGGGGATTGGATTAGGACCTGAGCGAGCTGAAACCTTGAACGGTGGAAGGTTGTTGGAAAAACGATAAGAAAGTCTTCGCACCTTTGGCACGACGTCACATTGTCTGTCTATAATGAAGCCTGCTGACTGCTTCAGCTGGAGACGTGGATGCAGAGATGTAACGGGGTCTGACTGCCCCCTCGGACTCCTCCTATTGATTTAACTCTTCCACAACGAGGAAGCTGAGGTGGTTCACATGCTGAGAGGTTTGAAAGTTAAAGGTCACACACGACATAATAGTCACGCATAATTTGATAAGATCGTGGCCAAAGAGGCTTCCTACGTCCGAGCTCAGAATATTTGGTTTTGCTCTTTGCTCCTGATCAATAAGCAAATTCACTTCAAAAGTCCATTTTTGTCCTAAAATAGACGAGTGATCGATGGAAACATGGAGGAAAACAGAAGTTCCCAGAGCAGACAATGTTTCAGTTGTTCCTAAGGCTCGGTGTTTTTTTCCAAAAGATGTTGTGGTTTAACCAGGAAGACGGCAGAAACGAGCTGAAAGGGAGCATCGAGAAAAGGGCGACGTCGGCTCCCGTTAGCAGCAGGATGACAAGGCCTGCCTGGAGAGCAGGGTTTGAAGAGTGTGACCCCAAACGGGGAGAGGAAAATGAACAGTTTGACGTAAGTTCAGCATTGAAAGTTAAGAGAACTTAAAAGAATACGGCAGGAGAATATTCGGAATATGAATTTTGTTTACGTGTTTGGCTTAGTCATGAAAATAATAAAACATTTAATTTAACGGATTACTTGAAATCAAATGGACAAAACTGTAGCTCTAAGTGAAAAAACTCATGACTTAAGAAAAGTAACTTTTTCATTTAATTTGTTAAAATATCAACTCAAGTTCAAAGGTGTAGTTTAGTCACAAAAAGCGAGGAAGTCTAAATTAAAAATATTTAAACTTCTATGTCGATTTTAAAGCATCTGGAGCATCTTCAATGTTGCTGAATGTCTTAATTATACAAACATATGTAATAGTAAAACAAATAAGTTTATTTATTATGTTGCTTATTGTGTAAATGCTTATTAAGCATTCACACTATTGAGATCCTATTTCTACTTCTAAATTCTTCCGTACATTTTTCGGCATGTTCCTTGTTCGACAATGTTTTGCGCTATTTCATCAAATCATATATCAAAACATTCATCTCCTTCAGGAAAATCCTGCTATGACTTTTGGTATTGGTGCAACAACATTTCTGTGCTACTTCTAACTTATTTCTGCTCATTTCTGCTTGTTATGATCCTTTCAGCTTATTTCTACATTTCACTTTTTTTTTTGCTATTTCAGCTACTATTTAGCTGTTTTAAAGCTAATTTGAGCTTTTTCAACTAATTCCACATTTATTAAACAAGTTCTTTCTGATTTCTTCTGCTAATTTAAGCTTGTTCTACCTTTTCACCTACTTTTTTTTGGCTAGTTTGAGCTGTTTTCAGATAAATTCAAGTCCTTCCTTTTAGTTTCTGCTACTTTCAGCCTAATTAACCTAGTTATGCTAATTTCAGCTTTTTCTGCTCTTTCAGCTACAATTTAGCTGTTTTGATGCTGTTTTGAGCTTTTTTTCAGCTAATTCCGTATTTTTTTGCTCATTTAAACTTTTTCAACATCCTTCAGCTAGTTTCAGCTTTTTCAGCTATTACAGCTACTATTTGGCTGTTTTATGCTAATTTTAAAATGTTCAGCTAATTCCATATTTTTTAGCTCATTTCAGCTTTTCCCGTGCCCTTCTGGTAGTTTAAAGGACATGACCCACCATGTTTTCAAATTGCATCGCCATTAATATTTAGTAGTTAATTAAATAATGAAACAGGAGCGTTTATTTATATTGTATAGAAATAACGCTAAATGTGTTATTTCATGTTTTTTAGCAATTTTTAGCAGCAGCTCCGGGAAAATCTGCCCCTCTCCATATATGGGCATTGACGTCACTGAAGTGTCCGCCTTGAATGCATGCGGAGTTATAACAAGCATGCATCAACGTAGCTTCATTATTGCAGCGGTGTTACATCTTATTAAAAAGTTATAAAAAATAAATAAAAACAGAGCGCTGGTCCAGCTGTACCCACAACTGCACCGGGAAATATTTAGAGATCACGCATCCACGTAGGACACTAGTTTAATTCGCTCGCACGCAACAAATTCATTAATTTCCTCATGAAGCCGGCTCGGCTTTTGACCCCTTTCATAAGTCAAACCTGCGCTATTCCCGCACAGACCAGTCCGGCTTTAATCCTCCTCGGGTCATTCATAAGACAACAGTTGAATGCAGGTAGGTCCCGCTCAAATAAACTTGTTCAGAAATGAAGCCGGAGCGCGGCTCCAAAAGAGGAGTGGAGCTGAGCTGAACTGGACCGCAACGTATTTATTGTGGGACAGACGTCAGACGTGTACAAGTTGTCGTGTCATTTTTAATATCTCCTCTGTAATAAATGTACAGCTGGCCAGCGTGCGCAGAGACAGCAGCACCACCTCCGCTGCTCAGAGAGAGGAAAAAAAGTGAAACTAACTTTTACAAGTAGTCGTGTCATTTTTAATATTTCCTCAGTAATAAATGTACAGCTGGCTGCACGTCAGCGTGCGCACACAGACAGCACCACCACCTCCGCTGCTCAGAGAGAGAGAGGGGAAAAAAAGCGAAACATTTTTAATATTCCCTTGTTAATAAATCTGCCTGTTGATTAATCCTGTGGTCGCACACTGATGTCTATTATATTCTGAGCGCTGATCCGCGGCTCTCACTCTCATAAGCCGTCATCGCGAACTCACTCCTGCCTTCTGAGTGGAGCCTGTATTTACGTCACTCCAGACTTCGGCAATCTTCGGCCGGGTTAGCCTTGTTCTTCCATTTCAGCATGTTTTTTTCCAGCTGTTTTTCAACAAGTTCTGCAGCAACACGCACACTGCATTTTTACAGGAAATGTAATTTCTCTAGTTTTATATATCTGTGTGTAGCTATTATACTGTAGCTAAGTTAAAGTTAGCTTAATGAGCATTTAAGCTAACTAAACTAACCAAACACAATTAGACCAAAGTAATGTACAAAATACAGTTTACAATACTCACTGTAGCTAAAACTGTCTGAAAAGGGCAAAAATTACCTGTTAAAAGAATTAAACTTTTCACAGAATTAGCTAAACCTAAAGCTGAGCTAAGCTTTGCATTTTGAAGTTTTTAGCATGCTGCTAAAATTAATTAATTTGCCAAATTAAATGCTTAAAAGAAGCTTTAAAACTATAAAATATGACTTTTTGTATCATTTAGTTTTTGTTAAACAGTTTTTAAATGACAAAATCTTTTCTTTTTTTTTAAAGGGATGCTACTCTGCCAGCTTCTTGCGCACAAATCTTTAATGTAAGATTTTGCTTTATTTGTTAGCACTCATATATGAGTTGGGGAACAGCTTTTGGCTACTATCACACCAGATTTTAGCTCAGTATCTGTAAATTGTATCGACTTGTAGCCATTTTTGTGCCATTTGGCTGTATCAGACATCTTGAATAAGACTGACTCCAGAAGTTAATCAGCGGGACATCTAACGATTATTGGTTAAAAATTTCATTAAAATTTGTCTGGCTGGATATTTTGCTAACAGACAGAGTTAATTCTAAATAGTTAATGGCAAAATGCAATATGTCAGGGATTCATCTGAGCTACTACCACATCAAATTTTAGACCATTTGAGAAAGAAAAAAAACGTTTTGGTGTTTTTAAGGTCAGTTAGCTCAGCTGTGGTGGCCATCTTGAATCAGTTTGACTTAAAAAGTAAATCAGTCGTAGACGTATATCTGATATTAACTGCTTGAGAGTTTCATCCACATCTGTCCAGTGGTTCATAAGATATTTTCTTAACACACAGACAAACACAGTAGCACAGGCTAAATCAATTATTACTTGCCTTTTGTGTTTTTATGATGATAAATTGATTATATTTAGTAAAAGAGCTGCCTCTGATTGAAACACCCGAAAAATAATATTGTAAAGTATTCAGTCATAGAAAAACTCAGATTTATTGTTTTCCTGTTTATCAACACGAGCTGAAGTCACAAAGTTGATCCAGGTTAAGACAGCTAAATAAAAAAAACAGCACAGACATAAAATAATCAAATTTAGACGAGACTTATGACTCGTTTTGTCATCAAAAGAAGAAAACAGCAGCTTTGTGCCGTGCGAGGCGAATGTTTGTGGCGTCCTTGTGTGTGTCAAGTGTGGCGCCATGTTGCCAAAACAGCAGCCGAAAGCAGGTCAACGCAAGTTCAGAGCCAAGCCAGTCGGCCGCCGGCGCACCAGTTCTTTTCCTTGGCAACAGGCTGATCTGTGATGGACTCAGTCTCAGACCTTGTCCTCCCGTGACCCTCACGCTGCGCCACAGGTTAGCCTCGATCCCTGTGAGCCTGTGGTGCTGCGCCGCAGGGCGAAGACACAGACGGAGGTTTCTCCAGCTGAGACCAATGAGCTTAGAATAATAGCAGCTGCAGCTGCTAATGAAGCTGCTTAGCTAAACTCCAGACTCTTATATACCCATCCACCTGCTGAGCTTGTTTAAAAATCAAAATTATGTATTTTGTATTAACAAAACTGCTTTTATTAGCTTGGTTAGAATATAATACTCATATTAATACAAATATTATAGTAATATTACTCATATTAATATATTATTATAATACTAATATTCAACTCAATTTGAAAAGAACAGCCCCACTGTTTGTCATGTCCTGTACACATTTAGTGTTTTTTTTTTTTTCCTGAATGGGGCATTTACTTATTAAACTCATCTGCTGTTGCCGCGGTAACCTCCCTGTTATCTCTGCTGAAGGGATTTGAAGGGTGTGTTCAACATATTTTGTGAGCTTCTCTCTGCAGATTATCTCATATTACACAGTTCTGTATTGTTTGTTTTTTCCATTTCAGATTGCTTTTTGCCAACGCAGCTAGTATAAATAATGCCATAGCGTTAAGATGAGTAAATTATGACCGGTAGGATGCAGATATTTTCATGGCTTTTCCACTGGCAGTGGATCCCGAGACAAAGAACTGAGCCAGCCGGAGAAACAATGTGGCAACTAGCTCCCTCTGGTGGCTGAATTGGAGACACACAATCTTATTATGTTCTCTTTTTTTGTTCTCCCCCACCCCTCTACGTTTTGCATCAGACCCAGCAGGTGACCGGTTCCCTTCCCTGGATTCCCAGCATGGCAGACGGCAGGCAGCCAGAGGAGCACAGGGCCTCCAACGGCCAGGAGAACGGCGAGAATGGCTACTCTGCGTACAGCTACAGGGAGAACGGGTACCATGGTGGGGCAGCTGCTCACCCTGGATCGACAGGTAGGCACGTTCACTGGTGTGTGCAAAAGCATGAGCAGTAGCATTGATCTGGATACACACTCTACCAGATCACGCATCAGCCGGGGTGATTTGATTGGCCCTGTGGTGTCCGACAAGGCCAATCAATCCCCTTCTGGCACTCAAACAGGAGCCAGTGTGGACATTTGTAGCTGCGTTTATGAAAGCAGAAAACCCTGGTGTGGTTCTGCAGAGAGGAGCCAAAGGTCCAATGAAGTTAGAAACACATGACACAGCCCAGTGTACCTGTGTACATGGTAAATACAAAGTACTAGGTTGGTAACTTGTTTGTACCGGGTAGGCCCAGGTGCCTATTCTGAGATTCTTTATTGTCATTTCATCACATGTGGTGCATGTGGTAGAACGAAATTATGTACACAGGGTCCCACTTACATCTTATCTGGTAAATGCCAAGTACATACCTGGTACCAGGTACATACTCACTAAATGCCATGCACGAGATAGTTACAGGGTACTTACCCGGTATGTACCAGGTGCATACTCAATAATAATAATAATAATAATGTCTATTCCTGTCATCTGCGTATGTTTCCCATACACAGACGAAATTCGTCTCTGCATTTAACCCAACCACCTACCAGGTGGTGCAGTGAGCAGCCCGAAAGCGCCCGGGGAGCTGGAGAAATAGGTGTGCACTCATAGACACCCCAAGCTGGGTAGTGGCCGGGGCGCGAACCCGCGACCTTCGGGTCCGTAGTCAAAAACCCTGCCACTAGACCATCTTGGCTCTAAATGAAGTACTATGTCTGTACTCAGTACTTTACCAGATACGTTCATGAGGTGCCTGCCTGGTAAGTACACCACGAGTACCAGGAAAATGTCTAAGTACCGTACTAGGTACAGTGTTGCCCCTACCATTACAGGGGGTCCCCGACTTACGAGCGCTCTGACATACGAGGTTCCGGACTTACGAATATGCATCTCATTAAAAATAAAAATATTTATTTATTTATTTTTAAAATAAATGAATACATGTACAGTCACCAAGCACTTAGCCTATCCTAACACAGTTTTTAAAGATGAAGGAGTGAGTTGAATTGTCTCCCTTTCACATAAAGTGAAAGTGAAAGTAGCTCCTTTTATGTGAATGGAGCCTGCTGGGGAGGAGGGAGACAATTCAACTGACTCCTTAACTGTGTTAGGATAGGCTAAGTGCTTGGTGACTGTACAGTACTGTACTGTACATTTATCTATTTATAAATAAATAATAAATAAATATATATATACTGTACAGTATATTTTTAATAAATAGATAAATGTACAGTACTGTACAGTCACCAAGCACTTAGCCTATCCTAACACAGTTTTTAAAGATGAAGGAGTGAGTTGAATTGTCTCCCTCCTCCCTGCAGGCTCCATTCCCATAAAGGGAGCTAGCTCCCTTTATGTGAAAGGGAGACAATTCAACTCACTCCTTCATCTTTAAAAACTGTGTTAGGATAGGCTAAGTGCTTGGTGACTGTACAGTACTGTACATGTATTCATTTATTAAAAATAAAAAAATTTTTTTTTTTTTTTGGTGATCCTACTTACGAATTTTCGACATACGAGCAACCCGTAGGTACGGAACTCGCTCATAAGTCGAGGACTACCTATATACAGTTATTTCCTTCACTAGCTTTCTAATGAGGCGTATGCATTCCTTCCCGCTCCCCGTTCTCCTCCTGCTTTTTTGCTCTCTGTTTGTGTATCAGAGCAGCTCCTATTTTCTTTTTTACACATCTCCCGAAATGGAAACTACTGTTTTGGATCTGACCAACTGGACTTTCGACTTACAAAGTATATTACAAATTATTTTCAACAAAGCGACAGGGTCCTGGAGAACCCTCATTTGCTCAGATGAGATGCATGCAGCTGGATAAATCTCTGGGGGGGATGTGTCTACCTCTTCTATTGATTGAGGACACTGAAATTGCCAATAATTGGATTTATGATAACAGGTTTCCTGTTTTTGGAATAGTCTGGATCCTGGGTTATCAATGTACAAAGAAGACGACCGCAGCTAATTTGGACCTCGACAGGCTGCTGTCTATAGCTATGTTTACATGGGCAAAATGTTGTGACCGGATTGAAATGTGCTCTGATTGCATAATTAAATAGTACTGTTTACATGGGCTCAATCCGTTCATGACAAGTGTTTACATGCAGCAGGCTTTTATTCTGACCAGAAGAACAGACATGCGCAGAGTGGTACACTCCCCCTTTAAAAAAAAAAAACCGAAGAGGAAGTTGCTTTTGTGAAAACCACAGAAGAAGAAGTTACTTCCGGGACGAAAGTAAACAATGCGCCAAAAATGGACCCGCGCCAGATTGTAATGACGGCGATGGAGTTTTTACTGCACTACTGCACTCCCTGATTGAGCTACAGGCAAGCAACGCATGCTTTTAGTCTTTTTTATTCTCAAGATGGGAGCGCTGGAAAATGAGACATGTAGGGGAGGGGTGCGCTGCCGCGCGCAGCGCACATGCGCAGTCAGGACAGTTTTGCACGGTCCGATAAAAGGAACAGAATATGTGTTTACATGCGCACACATCGGGCTACGGATCGGCGTAAACCAAATTAGGTCGGATCACGCCGAATACAGTGGTGTCTATGGGCGGCACACCTTATCCCCAAATTGCCCCCCGGGCGCTTTCAATAGCTGCCCACTGCTCCACCTGGTGGTGGTTGGGTTAAATGCAGAGACTAATTTCATCTTGTATGGAAACATACACAGATGACATATGTGACATTATTATTATTATTAAATAACCCGACCGGGGTGTTTACATGACGCACTTTTGATCCGATCGGCCGTTTGATCCGATTACTTATGTCCATGTAAACATAGCTTATGTGAAGGTCTGGTTCGTGCTGGAGGACTCAAAATCAGCTGATTTACGAGCAAAATCGTAAGTTGGAAGGGATTTGAATCGCATGCCACCTGTGGCTTTGGGACTCCTCAGCATGAAAAATCATTTTGAAGAGGCTCGTAAGCACGGACCAATGGAATGCACCCTAATCTGGCCATTTCAGACCTGGGAAAGTTATCAGTACAGACTCGGGGCTGACGGAAAATAGTCTGCCTGAATTAATCAACAGTTGTGGTTATCTGAATCTCTCCCCATTTGGCCTCAGAACAGGCCGACTTATCATTTTCTCCTGGGCAATGTGTAAACTAAGGAAACGTTTTGTCTATCGCAACCCCACCCCCTTCTGTGGAGTCTAAAGGCTCCAGTATAGCTCTGCGTTCTGCCGTACGCCGGTCCGTGCGCGCATTCTGTGCGCAGGCAGTTCACCCCCATAGCTCAGCGTGAGGCTCCAGCGTTTTCGCACCAAATTCTTGACGTCATTTGAGCAGATGCAGGGCAGAGCGTTTACCTACGGGACAAATTGAGGTCGTTGATTGGTCATTTGCTGACACGCCTACTGAATTGATTGACAGGTCGGGTGGAAAAAAAGGCGAGAGCCGGCAGCTTCTGCTGCAGCGGTGTTCTGTGTTTATATGTTAATAAAAAGTTCTAAAAAATAAACTAAAAACAGGGAGCGCTGGTCCTGCAGCCCACACATCAGACCATTACACCAGGAAATCTGCAGAACCTCGCGCAGCCACGTTGGACCTGAGTTTAATTCGCTCGTGACAAATTCATTCATTTCTCATCATTTCAGTCATGGAGTCAGCGGAGGAGGAAGCGATCACTTGACTTTTGGCAAAAACAAACAAAAGAAAAGGCCAGATCAGGGATGAAGAAGGGGAATTTAATACATTTGTGTCACATACAAAACAGTCCGGCGCCGGGCAGTTTATTGTGAGACAACGCGTTTGTGTTCGCGGTCATAAAATTTGAGCTTGGCGCGTTCATGCCCTGCGGGGCTACGCTTGTGCCTCTGCGTTCGAACGGCGTAGAGCGGCGTACGGCCGAACGCAGATCTATACTGGAGCCTTTATTAGAACTATGCCAGCTGACCATCATCTTATCAGGACAATGGACTATCTGTTAGTGCTTCATGGACCCCTCGTTATAAATACACATGTAACGTGTTCATAAATGTGCTTTAGCTGGCAGAGTTTTTTTTATTTTTATGTCTTAAATCTTGTCCTAATAGGACAAGGTGTGAAGAGATATTCTTTGTAACGCCACTATCCCTTTTATTATTGAGCATGCATCAGGGCCACTATCCCTCTCCTCATGGCTTTGTCCCTTTTTCTATCTAAATTTTTTTATTCAGAATAAGAAGGCCGCACTGTATATTAGCAGCTTCATGCACTCTGTCCATCTTTCGGATGGCTGTACGTACATGTTCTCGTTGTATCTCGGTGCAATGATAATAAAGCTTATTCTGATTCTGATACAAGCGGGGCGCCCCGACTCATCAACAGAACCGGGTGCCCTGTCTACTACCCCCCCACCGACAACAACTGTCTGTATTAATGAAGCGTGGGGCACAATACAAATGTGTTAGCAAAAATGAAACTGGTGTGCTGTTCCACTATCCCACCCTCCCGACAATTACCAGCATCAACATAGCTAGACCACCACCACCACCCTCAG
>JBBPBX010028245.1:23300-36707 GCA_038048925.1 Garcialebias charrua
ACAAAAGAAAAAAATATGACAAGCACCTTGCCAAGGGAGCTGATCTAGGGGAAACACTGAGGTACATACACAGTGAGTACCAGGGATGTGCCTGGCATGTAAACAGTAAGTACCAGGTACCTAGTGTGCACCTGGTACACAGTAGGTATTAGAACTGTACCCATTCAAGTACCAGGTACCTGTTAAGTTTTAAGTATTTACTTGGTATATAACCGGTACTTACTTGGTAGTAACATAGTACTTACCAGGTAAATGGGTACATACCACGTCTGTACCTGGTGAAAGTACCAGGTAAGTTCCTGATATGTTCAAGGCATGTACCCAGTAAAGTACCAGGTCTGTGTGTGGTATGCAACCGACTGTATTGAGTATTGTTACCTGAAGGTGTACAGTATATGTCTCGTGTCCTTCCTCCCATACATGTCTCGTCTACCAAGTGTCTGTCTTTCTCTCTCTCCCTTCGCAGTGGATGACTCGGCCAATTTGCCTCCCTCCCCTCCTCCCTCTCCATCCGCTGAGCAGATTGGGCCCGTTGCACAAGGTACACACATACCAAAAAGAAATAAAAAACTTTGTAAACTAGATGACATGTAAAAGGTGGGGAAAGTGGCACAAATACAAATTATTACTGACTTTAGAGAGCGGTCTTCCTGGTCCTCTGGTAGTCCTGTTTTTTTTCTTTCATAGTATCAGTTTATCACCTTGAAGAGCATATGCCACGTTATACAGTCCTGCTCGCAATTGTACTGTAGTATACTAAAAATGTATCAGTCGGCCTTTAGATACAAAGACTGTGAACCACTTTTCTTTTAAACAATAGTTCAAGTTGCCACAGGAGCCCATTCACTCCATGTCTTGTCCTCTTGGCACATCCTTTGTTGATCCTTTGCTTTATGTGTGGATTAATTTCCCCCCAAATCACCAAATTGACTTTCTACTCTTTCATCATAAAAAAATAAAATGATTAACTTTCTTGCAAAAAGTCTGTTCTACAGCATTTTTATTTTGAACGCTTACTCACTGCTAGCTAACTAGCCTAGCCTGATTAAGCTAGTGATGAATCACAACTTCGGCTTCTTGACCTCCAGCCGGCAATATTTTCAGACCTGCAGTGTCACTGAATTAGCTTAGCAACTAGTGTTAGCAACCAAACTTTAAACGGATGAATACAACTTAATGTCCAATCTTTAAAAATATGATTGCTTATGTATTTTGATCTAAAATTATATATTTACTTCATCCATCTCAAATGTTAAGTCAGTTTATTTTGTGACAGGAAGTTTTTTCATAGTCCTGAATGTTATATTCATTTGGGGCATTTAATCATAAATCAAGCTTCTGACATAATTCTGACCTAGGCCTGTCACATTAAACAATAAATCAATTAATCACATAATAAATGAAAATTATAAACCTCATTTTCATTTATCAGCTTTATTGTTTCTTATGTCTCTCTCTTTCTACTGAAGACACCGGATGACAAAAGGCTCAACTTCGGTGCTCTTCACTTACTTCTCGCTTTCTCTTTTCTCTTTAAAAACCTCTTTTAACCGTCCAAAATCACGTTTTCGGATCGTTAAGAGTAGCTAAGCTACGAGCTAAGCTAGCAGGCCGACCTCAGGAGGGAACCTCCATCTTGTTCAAGCTCCAAAATTCACAGTTAAAACCCATACCTGCGTGTAAAAAGTTGTTTTTCTCTGCAAAAAGAAGCTGAAAACTTGTTTACTGATTTTTTTTAAATTAAAAGCCTTGTGTGGAAAAATGCTATGCTAAAGAGCTCAAATCACACTGTCTGCCATTTTGAGAACTGAATAAAGGAAGGAAAGAGCACGTGTCATGTCAAGGGTTCTCCCATCAATTTTACTTAAAGAGACACGCCGCTTGCTCCCTCACTATCCATCATTCGATTCAAACAGTCTTATACTGCCATCTGGTGGTCAAAAATGTACTACACGCAAAACAAATTAACCAACATTTCTTCTTAAATTTAACAACAATTACTAATTATTTTCCATTTTCAAACAATATTATTGTTTATCGCAATAATTTCTGAGACAATTAATCGCCCCGCAAAATGTGTTATCGTGACAGGCCTATTCTGACTTACTATTTGACCACTCTTCTTATTGGCTGAATTGTTGAGTTAACTTAAACTGGTTGGTTTCCCGACACAGATCTGGCTTTTAACTATATTCCACAAACTTTAGGTAAGGTTGAGGTCAGGACTTTGGGAAGGCTGTTGTAGATGCTCATTGTTAACCTACTTGATCTAAAAACCCGTGCTGGTGTCCGTCTGGCATCATTGTTCTGTTAGAACACACAAATGTGTCCAAGTTTCAGTTGAAGGTAGTTCTTTTTTTTTTATTCCTTCCACCTTTACCATCAGTAAAAGAACAGTTCAAATAAATAACGAAAAGCTAAAAATGAATAACTTTAATTCCCAGGATGAGTGTATACAGCTCTGTTCATGTGGCTAGTTTAGGAGAGTTTGTTGATTGCATCCCATGCATCTCGATAAGTGTCATGTACTGTATACCCATGTTGTCCACCTTTGTTCTCCATGTCTCATCCATGTGTCTCCCTTCCCATCCCAAACAAGCTAAAGTAGAGGTTGTCAGTCATCAGCAGCCTGATGAGGAAGCTCCAGAGGAGCTCAACAGTTACCACGAGGAAGGAGGCTTGCACTTAGAACAGACAGATTGTTTAAGAGAGCCCCAGGCTTTGGACAACCACAAAGTCCAGACACCTGAGGCCATCAATGGAGGAAGTCATCAAGGTGTGTGTGGTTCTGTATGTTGCAGTGGGAACATTTATACTTTTCCTTATGAGAGTACGTGTGAGTGCGTGTTTGTCCGCTACCGATTGTGCATGCACCTCTTGTGCTCTGTAATGGGTACAAAAACTGCTTTTCATTTATAACTTGTAATGCAGCTCAGGCTTTGCTGCCGCTTTGTTGCTCTGAACTTTGTAAGCTTTTGCTTCAGTACCTGGAGTTGCTGTGTGTAAAATCGTGTAACATAGCATTTTGATTTTGAGCTTTATTTCATGCAGAACAGTCATTTGCTCTTTACAAGCTCTTAATAAACCATGTTATGGTTGATTGTGTCTGCACTTCAGTGTTGCCAGCTACATTGCAAATGCTAGTGTCACCATCTAAAACTGTCATTGTAGATTTAGGTGTTGGCAGAATTAGTTTTCTGTATATTTTATGTGGGTTTTGCTGACATGTTTTTAATTTAAGACGCTTTGTTTGTTGTATGAGTAGTTCGCAAGGTAGTGCTGAATGTACAAGTCTGTTGTAAATCATTTGCTTTATGTTGCAGTGCTTTCATTTCATCACAAAAAAAAAATAATGTTTTCCTATTGTGGTTTAGAACTGGTCAGGAAATGTAATATTTATTGGAAATTTATTGTTTTGCTAAAACATTTGCATTATTTGAAACTCAAAAATTTACAAGCATTAACAGGTTTCCCATATTTACCACCCCTACTCTTTTACAATAGGAATTCAACCGCACCATTATTTTTTGTCATCTAACATCATGCAACTCATTCCTTCATTCCAGTTCTGCACGCTGCCTTAAGACGCTCTGACCTCCCATATGCTGTTGTGGCCTGCCACAAAATACACTGCACTGTGTTTGGCTTGATGGAGAGTTACCATATCTATGTGTTGAAAACCTCGGCTGTATGGGCTTAGCTTTGGTGGACGCTGCAAGCAAAGCTTTTTTTGCTAATATGACTCAGCACAAAGTTGTACAATATCCTTCAAACTCACAGCTCAGCCAGAGGAGAGCGAGGCGTCCTGTGAGTCGGAGAGGAAAGAAGATGAAAGTCATGCGATACTGCTACATGAAAAAACTGAAGAACTTGCCTTGGTTGAATCCTCTTTTCCATCCATGGATGAGAAGTCTCTTACTAAAGCTTCAGTGAAACAAGCTGACCAAGAAACTATTGAAAGCTCCAAGCTTTTGGACTCTACAGAAAGTCTACAAACAGAAGACGTATCCAGTCTTATGACTGAAGAAAATGAGGATATAATCTTACCAAACAAATCAGAAGCCCTTGCGAATGAAAGCAAAGAAAAAACAGACATACCGGTAGTTCAAGAAATGGGTAAAGATGCCCATGATGATTGCCTTCATAAAGCTGAACAGAGTCAAGAAACACTGCAACTAAAAACTATATTTGATATGTCAGTAGAGCAGTGCTCTGGATCAAAAACTTACTTTGAAACAACCTCAGAAAGCCAAGTAGAGGAGTTGTCACAGAGCTATTACGAACTCAGTTTAAAAGCAGGGACACAGTTAAGTGGAGAACATGAATGTAACGTGGAAAAACTTAAGCAGAAAGAAAAACGGGGCAGGACAAATCCCAGTAAAATGTCATTAGAGCAGAGGAGTTTGTCCCTGAACATTATCGGTGAGTCTTCAGTGGGACAGAAGATAAAGGCAGACAAATCAAGAACCTTTTCAGATAACTTGTGTACAATTGGTGGTAGCTTTGATGAATCAGAAGTATCTCCCTCAACTCCATTTGTCAAGAGTTACACACCAGAGTTTGCCCCAACAGTCTCGGTTACCCCAGCATCTACTACATCAAGTAAAGATATCCCAACAAAACCAGAAGCACCTTCTGGTGAGCACATGTCTAGTTTTGAACAATCAGAAAGCCTTTCTGAGATGTTGGACCTGGCAGGAGTCCTACCTCGGCCATCATTAGAGAGGAGGGAGCTTGACTACATAAGGCGAAAGTCAGTGCCTGCCAATGTATACGCTCTTGCAGGGAGTTCATTGGACAAGTTTGCCATGGCAGATCAAACAATGAAAGCAGTGGCAGAAGAACATCAGCTAGAGGAATTTGGCTACTGTGTGTTCAGTGAGTGTTCAGCACCAATGCCTTCTCCTGCTGATCTACCCAGTACTGGGGACTCTTTGCACCAGTGTTTCCCCTCCTTGCTGTGTGAAGTAGGGGAAGATCTTGGAGTCTTGGAAGAGAAAGGTACTCAGCAGCAAAGAGATCAAAAGGAATGTGCCACAAATATTTCTCAAAAAACAGTTTCAGACAAGAAAGATTCACCTATAAAGACCAACCTGATTCTTGAAAGAGCTGTGACAACTGGTATGAAACCTGATCGCCTACGAATTCCAATGACAACTTCGAAAGACAGACTCACTGAATTTCGTCTTGAGACTGGCCTGCCTGGGGACATAAAAATCCAAGCAATCCCTGAGGTTGACATTGAAAAAGACCCTTCTAGAGAAGCTTCTCCCATCCCACCCGACAATTCATTTACTTTCACTCCAACAGAAACTGGAAGTAAAGTGCCTCTCACGCCCTTTACCCTGAAGTCCCCAACCAGCATATCCCCATCCGAAGTTCAGTCAGAAAACCAAGTCTCTGGAGAAAGGGAAATGAAAGAAGATGTAACGGAGAAGACTTCTGATTCTGAGGGCCTTGAAAAGAGTCCAGGTTTAGACAAAGAGATGATTGGTCTTGATTTAAAAGTTCAAGAAGAAAAAGACAATAAACAAGAAATGACTAACATAGAAATGATTAACATAGGCAACCCTTCAACATCATCTCAGGTGTTACAATATAGTATGGAGGAAAAAGAAGATTGTAAGATTCTAGAGCATACAAAGCCTACAAGATTAGAAGGAGTGGAAACACAAGAGACCTCAAACACTTATCAGACTTCAGGCACAGAAAAGCCCCTAGATGCAAAGTTCCAGCCTCAAGAACTGACTTTGGCAAAAGACCTACCTAAATTGCAATTATCTTCACCAATCATTATAATACCTCAGTCGCAAGTAGAAGAAGTTGAGGAAGAGGATGATATTGAGATGGCCGAAGAACCTCAAGAGATAATGGAAGAACCAGGGAAGCCTCTGCACCTCCAGGCAGATAAACCAGATAAAAGTCTAACTAAAGAGCTAAAAAAAGAACAAGTGAGGCTGATGGTAGGTGATCAGATGCTGGACGATGATCCTGTGTCTGGAGCTGAAGAATGGAGTCATAGTGCTATAAACAGTGATGAAGGGGAGCCTGCAACAGACAGTTCACACCTGTCTCTATGTTCTGACCATGACCTGCCACCTCAGACAGGAGATGGCGCTGAAGCTGAAGACATGGAGGTGGATAAAAAAGAAAAAGGCATAGACATGGACACGATGAAAGCTGAACATGTACAGGAAGACCAGACAACGGGGAAGAAAGATGAAGAAGCAGATTCAGGCAAAGGAGATAAGGGGAAGGAAAAGGAAATGGTGAAAGAAAAGGATGTGGCTAAAGAGGAAGAACCAGTGATTGTTCTGGAGACAACACGACAGACTGCTAACGATGAAACCACTGTAGATGTGTCCATCCTTGATACAGACAGTGGCTGGATGGACTCACAAGGTACCTAAAACTCATAGACGTTTCAAAATTAATTAGTACCAGAAAGCTTATTTCCAATAAATGTGTCTCAGTTTAAGCTAGTTCCTTTGTTGTATGGATATTTGGTCCTCTCTTTTACCCTCTCAGCCACAGATGAGGATAAAAGTATCATGACTGAGCAGATCGAAGCCCTTCCTCTGGCCAAGAGTTTTACCAGAACACGTGTCGTGGCGGACCGACCTGCGAAACGGGGCCCCGCCAAAGGACGGGGCCATCCTGGCACTGCTGATTGCAAAGTGTCACGCAAAATGCTCATCCACCATCCACCAACGGAGGAGAAAATGAAGAAAAAAGGTTCCTGTTCTGTATTAACGTTTTCAGGCAGAACTGAAATTGCAGTACACTGTAGTTCTAAAAGCAGGTTTGTCCAGGTTTGGATGTTGGTATAACCCTGTCTCTCCCCCTTTGCTAGTAGGCGTGAGGAGGGCTGACCAGAGTAAGGTGTCGGCCCTCCAAAGTCGCTCTCCGTCTCGAAAAAGTGGAGCCAAAGTGGCGGCCAGGCACCCTAGGCCTGCTCCACTTCATGTCTCTGTTAGACGCAAGGCCCCAGGTGAACATTTTTCACCAGGTATCTGCGCCTAGAATAGAGAGAGATTATGACCCAAAAACTCAATCCAGTTTCTCTGTAATAGATTTTTGATGATTAAAGCGTAATCATTTTTTTTAATAGAAGGTTTGGATTTAAAACTTGATCTCTCTTTATTTGTGGCTCATTGAGGAATCAAGCAAATGCATTGTAGCTGGCAAACATCACATGCTGCTAATCCGTTTGACAAAAAAATGTCATTTTGTTGGTGAAAAGTGGAGGACTCACTCATGCTTTGCTTCACATTGTGTTCTAATCTGCTTAGTGTTGCTTTTGTTTGTTAACTTTTGGTATTTAAAACCTAAAGCACTGAACTTTGTGTCGCTGCAGCGTGGTTCACCTCTTTGTCTTTATAAAAACACAGTGAAACTTGTATGCCAATTTTCTTTGCCCTTTTTCTTTTGTTGCTGTCTATTCATTATGTGAGTGCACTTTTATGTGTGCATGTGTGTCCTGCTAGCCATTGCTTCCTGTTGGTTAATATTTAACATGGCGGTTTGCCCTCCCAGGTGTGGATCACCACCCCCTCAGTGTGGCGCAGCAGTCCAGAGAGAGGCCTACTGTAAGTAATATAAAACACGCACAATCAGCCACACCCTTAAAACACTTTATTTTCTTTTTTTAAGCACATGTATTAAGCATGGTTTTGCTTTCTTAACTAAATTCAAACTCACATTTTTGAGGACAATATGACAAAGTCCACAAAAAAATCTATTAATTTAAGTGTTTTTGTTTAATTGTGAAATATTTGCAATAAAACAGCTCCAAATTTTTTATTTTAACTTTTTAGTAACAATATACTGTAAGCTTATAAGTGCAGTTGTCGTGGACAAAAGGGATTCCCCAAACAACCAGGTGTACCGTATTTTCCGGTCTATAAGTCTCACCTCTCTATAAGTCGCATTGTCCAATTATTGGCAATAAATTGGAAAAATCCATAAACGTGTCGCACCTCTCGAAGTGTCCTTGGGTGTCCTGAAACGTGCTTTTAAATAAAATTATTATTATTATTATTATTATAAGTTGCATCTATTATGCGTCACCGTTGACAATCCGAAATGTGGACCGGTGGTTAGCTCTGATGCAAATGGCTGCCACACGGAAGGACTTTAACAAGATTAACACGGTAAAAACAATTATTTATTTGCTGACATTATAGCAAAAATGTTTCTTAGCTTAACCGTTCCTTAATAAATTCACGTAATGGTCAAATCTGCTGGATTTAAATTGTTTCGCTTTGACGTCTTCCAAACCATCGCGCGCTGTGAAAATAAATTTTAAATAAATCGAATTTTAGCTCAAAAATCTCATACAGCTAACAGTTTGTAAATGTCCATCTAGTGATGACTTTCTGTAAGTTTGATAAAAACCTGTCCTGTAGTCCATGAGTTATTTGGATAAATAGTACCCGTTTACGGTAAATACGGAGCTATAAGCTAACACATTTATGGTTATAAAAGATCGGATTTTAGCTCAAATGTCTCATACAGCTAACAGATTGTAAATGTCCATCTAGTGATTACTTTCTGTAAGTTTGATAAAAATCTGTCCTGTAGTTCATGAGTTATTTAGATAAATACAGTAGTACCCATTTACGGTAAATATGGAGCTTTAAGCTAACACATTTATGGTTATAAAACATCGGATTTTAGCTCAAATGTCTCATACAGCTAACAGTTTGTAAATGTCCATCTAGTGATTACTTTCTGTAAGTTTGATAAAAATCTGTCCTGTAGTTCATGAGTTATTTAGATAAATAGTACCCGTTTACGGTAAATACGGATCTATACGCTAACACTGAGCTAACAGTAGTTCATACCTCCAGAGCAGGAGGCCGGGCTGCGACAGAGTGAGTCCGACCAGAGGAGGCTGCCGTCGGACACATGAGCTGGAAACGGTTGGTGGACTCTCTGGAAGTGTCCGAGCTCCAGAGCAGGAGGCCGGGCTGCGACAGAGTCAGTCCGACCAGAGGAGGCTGCTGTCGGACACATGAGGTGGGAACGGTCGGTGTACCCTAGCGGACAAAAGTGGTACTGCACTATTTTTGCCAAAATGAAAAACTGTCATATCTGAGCCAAAAATTGGTCTAAAAATATGGGGAAAAAATCCATAAACATGTTGCACTGCTCAATAAGTCGCAGGGCATGCAAATTAGGCAAAAAGGTGCAACTTATAGACCGGAAATACGGTAGGCTTCATTAAATGTATTACAAACCTTTGGAGAACAGCCAGCAATCACAGAGCAATGTATTTACAAGTACACATTTATCAATGCCTTCACATGTCTGAGGTTCTAACCCGTTCTGCCTTCCCGACTGAAAAAGTTAGTTTTGTAGGAAGCACCCAGCCCCTCCCCGCCCCGTCGAGCTGTTATCAGAACCCAGCTGCAGTCAAGCGATGAGGTATCAGCTCCCAAGGACTCTCTGGAACCATGTCACATTAATCATATCAATCAAACCTTGAGGATAATAAAGATGTCCTTGCTGTCCCCTTTACTGACCAGTCACATGAAGACCGGTTATTACACAGAGTAAGATTTGTGGAACATGTTAAAATCATTCACAAATAACATTTTAAAAAAGCAGTGCAAAAATACATTAATCAAGTAAAATTATGGAGCATGGTAAGTGCAAAAATACACATCCCTTGACAGCAGTACGGTACACAATATTTTAATGTTAACTCATTAATATTAATGCAGCTTTACATATTTATAAAAAAAAATCTCCTTTAAAGTTAGGGAACGATGTACTTAACCTAATTTTTATTTACATTTATTATCAATAGGTATAAGTAATTAGCTGTTCCATTTTTGTTTGAGTGCTTTATTAGGTAAAAGCTTAATTTTGGAACATTTAAAAAGAAATGCCCTTTTTTAAATTTAATATTAATAAAATGATACCAGCATGTTGCTTGCAGTCTTGATTTAGAGCCAGTTTGTGTTTGAATTAGCAGTGCTTTGCTGTTTTTCTTGCCGAATTTATGTTGATTTGACCAGGGGCATAACTTTAGGTCTAACATTGGGGGGGTTGTGATTAACAATAAACACGAAAAAATTGTACACTATACGCTTCAGTGTTTAATACGCGTCATCGCCACGCGACGCGTCAGCTTTGTCCTGATCAAGATGGCGGCGACAGGACCCAGCCAGTACGAAGAACTTCACAAAGAAACACGGTAAAAACAATTATTTCTTTGCGAGAAAAAATATATTACTAAGCTGACTTTATAGAAGACGTGTTCTTGAGTTTAACGAAATGTTCAAATCAGCTGGATTTAAAAAAAAAAAAGTTCGCTGATTTTTATGCAGGCGCCAGGCGGGTCAAACCGGACGCTTTCTTTCTTTAAATTTAGCTAAATAAACGCTTAAAAATATACAGTATTTCTTCGCTGACTTATGGGTGATAGTAGACGTACTCCTGAGTTTAACGAAATGTTCAAATCAGCTGGATTTAAAAAAAAAAGTTCGCTGATTTTTATGCAGGCGCCAGGCGGGTCAAACCGGAGCTTTCTTTCTTTAAATTTAGTTAAATAAACGCTTAAAAAATATATTTCTTACCTCACTACAGCAGACGGGCTCCTGAGCTGAACCAAATGTGAAATCAGCTGGATTTAAAAATCCGCGGTGTGGTTTATGAGTGGTATCTTGCAAACAAAAACAGCTACCGGTACATCCATAGCAGGGAGCGGGCAGCCAGAGTAATCAGTCCGACCAAAGGAGGCCTTTTTCGGACACATGCATGTAGAAACTTCTGGGCAACTTCATGAGCAGCTCCGTGACTCACGTGACTTCCTGTAGCCGGTGGGATGGGTGATACCAAATTATTTGCAGGGGAGGGGGTCAGTCCTCAGGGAGTTTGCTTAAAAACATGCAGCAATTTTACTAAAAAATTTGAATGAATAAAGAAAATCAATTATTGATGTAAGATATGTATAATGACGAAATGATGTCATTTTATTGGGGGGGTTGAAATGACTGGATCAAATTATTGGGGGTGTTAAAACCCCCCCATCCCCCGTGTAAATTACGCCTATGGATTTGACATAGAAAGTATTTGATTTTCTACTGGTTAACAAAATCAATCAGTATAAACTAAGCATGTCATGAACGTAAAATAACAGGGTCAGATGCTGCAGGTTTTCCACTCTAGAGATGTGATTACAGTATATTTTGAACATTTGCAAAAGTGCTGCATTAAATCAACCAACATGTATGAAAAATATTTAATTTCCTATATGCTTTATATCCATAACTACAAGTAGCATTCATTCATTCATTCATTCATTCAACCTTTTTTTATACAGGCTAGCCTCGTTGAGTCACGGGGACTCATTTACAAGAGGGACCTGTCTCACTCACACCAAACAACCATCCACTCTCTCACTCACACCTAGGGTCAATTTAGAGTCACCAATCAGCCTAACATGCATGTTTTTTGGTCATACCTGCAAACTTGTGGCTTTTCTACGAAATTTGCCCATTTCAAATAAAATATGTAATTTACATGAATCATCTAGATCCAAAGAGTTTTCTCAGAGGTGTGTTAGGTGGTGTAATTTCCCATTGACTGGACTTTGAGAAACAACAAGGTTTCTGTCTACAATTGGTGGAACGCAAGTCATTTGGCCAATCACAATCAGATAGACTGTAGGGAAATTTTTCCCATGGACGAAGGAAACTGGTCTACTTTATAACTACCGTAGTCACTTCTAATGTTGGACATTGTTAGTTTTGAGATAAATCTAGTTATCTGCCAATGATGTAATATGCCACGTTAGTCTCACTGAGCCTCAAGGACTCATTTACAAGAGACACCTGTTTTAAACAAATAATGATGTTAACAGTAGACGAGCATTAAAAAAGCATATAAAATGAAAAGTAAATGGAAATAAGTTAAACTTGATTTGGCTAAAAAATAGTCCTACTGTAACAATGTTATGTGCAGGGCTTAATTTCAGCCAGAACCTACAAGGATCCTACTGGATCTGAGAACTCTCTTATTTTGACAGGGTACATTCCGGTAATTGTTTGCTAAAATCTGGCTTGGATCCGGTAACTCTCTGGCTTACTACTGTAATAATAAAGTTATGAACAAATATGACTGTCTTGAATGAATAAAACTTATATTAGATATGTAAACTGAAAATAATGACATAGACACTAATTTTAAACACAACAGCATACGAGCTGTCTATTCGAGTAGCATTTCTGAATCTACAACCCCTGCCAGCCCGCCTGCTATTTGCATTCCGGCATCTATTGGTTTACAAATTATGGTTATGTGTGTCTGTTACTTTTTCCAACATAACGTTATCTGTAATGGAAAGCTTGACAGCATTTAATGCTAGCTAGGATGTCAGATAACATCAGTGAATTGTGCGTTAATGTTAGCCTACAATGTCACTTGGCTCATATGGCCAAGCAGTGGAAACGGGCCCTTGAAAGGCTTGTCCAGGACAAAAAAACAGACCCCCCCCCCACTACACACACACACACACATACGCACACACACACAACAGGAGCTAGGTTTGTCACTTTTTCCATCCCTTCTGAGTTTGCAGGTATGAAGTAGTCTTCATTTCATAAAAGGCACTCTGGAAGTTTACCCAACACTTTGTTTTAAAGAAGCATGCAAGAAACGGATCATAACTTCGATTTAGTAATGAAGTGCAAACATTTAGGGCAAAATACTTTTTCTTTCAGGAACGAGTGCCTGTTTTAAAAAAAAATGTTTTTATACTTCCCTAACACACCCCTTCACTCTTTTGCATGATCATTTAGAGACCTCATGTTTGCATCTGTATCTTTTGTTGTGTCTGCTATGATTTTGTCTTGCATGCCTGCCGCGTGTCTTTGTGTCAGTCGCGGCAGAGAAAACATGTGAGTATGAACTTTGAGAATTCATCAAAGTTTTTCCTTTCATCAGGTTGTGTATATCCATCAAACATTTCCTTTCCGTTTGTTCATTTTTCCACTTCTTGGTCACCTCTTCCATCTGTACCGCACGCTTTCCGCCCGTTTTTGTCTCCATCCGTCACTCAAGAGCCCCACAAGGGCCGTTCTGTTAAAGATGGCGGTGCAGCGCAGTGGGGAGCCCCCCCGCCCCAGGTCTGCCTGCGTACTTAAACGGAGCCCCCTTGTGGAGGCGGAGCTTTGCGAGGCCCGCTCCTCCTCTGCATGTTCCTACTCAGCCCCTTTGCCAAACAAATTGGCAGGGAAGGTAAACCAAAGAGGAAATAAAATGTTGAGCTGTAGACAAGTCTCGTTGTTGACTGGTTCTGTTCTGTTTGTTGATCAGGAGAGAGCGTACCGCAGCCCCGAGAAGAGGTCATCCCTCCCCAGGCCAGCCAAGTCTCTGACTCGCCACATCCCTGCTGCT
>JBBPBX010028246.1:9424-30436 GCA_038048925.1 Garcialebias charrua
TTAGGGAGGAGTGGATGATATTAGTGATGATAGGGAGCAGAGACGGGAGACAGGATTTAACAAGAACTGTGGGGAATGGGTCAAGTTGACAGGATGAGGACTTGGACTTGCTGATAATGTCAGCAATGTTATCAGCAGGGGGGAGGGAGAAGACAGAGAAAGGGAGGGAGGGAGGGGGGAGTTCAACAAGGATGCTGGGGGCAGTATTTGGTCCAAGGTGTTTATGAATTGAAATAATCTTTTCATTGAAATATGACATAATGGAGTTGCAAAATTCTGTGGAAACCATGTGAGAGGGCAGGGAGTTAGGAGATGAGACAGAACGGTGGAGGAGAGAGAACAATGTTTTTGAATTACCAACATCATCACCTCCTGCCATGTCCTTACCTTTTTCTTCCTGTATAGTGGAAGAAAAATGTTTAAGGGCTGCTACAAACAGGTTCATAAAACCATCTTTGTTGGTAAATGCAAATGCTTATTGTCAATTACCATGTGACGTGTGCTACTGACCACTTGACCAGGTCACCCTTGTAAAAGAGATCTCCATCTCAACGGACTCTACCTGGAAAATAAAGGTGATTGATTGATATAGCAGACATCTGGTGAATATAAAAGTTTATATTGTCTGATATTTAACAGGTTTGACTTCAGCTCAACTTTTGTACACAAGCTTGAGTTAAAAACATGAACATCTGATAATCATAATATTAACACATGAACATCTGATAATCATAACATTAACACATAAACAACTGACAATCATTATATTAACACACGAACATCTGATATTCATAATATTAACACAACACATGAACATCTGATAATCATAACATTAACACATAAACAACTGACAATCATTATATTAACACACGAACATCTGATATTCATAATATTAACACAACACATGAACATCTGATAATCATAACATTAACACATAAACAACTGACAATCATTATATTAACACACGAACATCTGATAATCAAAATATTAATACATAAACATCTGATAATCAGAATATTAAACACATAATGTTTAGAAAACACTTTTGTAACATCTAGTTGAGAGCCATATCAGTCAGGAATAGTAAAGAAACACCACAATGTTCATAAGCATAGCTAGTATTTAGCTACTATGTGACTAACCGCAACACACACACGACACCACGTCACGCACACAGATGAGATAAGCTCATGTGCGCTTAGCGATTTATTAAACTCAATTATTACTTGCTTACCTGTGTAGAAAGGCATAATTAATAATTACTGCTGTTTCAATGTCGCTAGTTGCGTGTGATCAGCTCTGACTGTGTAAACAGAGAGTCCCCCACTCCCCCTCCCTCCTCGGCAGTCAAACCGGAAACACGCTGGCGTCCGCAGCGATCATGAGATGAGTCCAGGCTCGAGGGCGACGGAAAATACGACCTGAACAGTCCAATAGTTTTGGACAGATGGGACATAAACTGCGCATGCGCTAGCGCTAGTTATAATTAGATTAAATGGAAAAGCCGTAGGCGGCGCCCAGCGGGGAACCGGAAGTACGTCACAATCAGAAAACTTTTTTTTGAAACAAACAACTCATTACTCATAAAATATTTATCCTACACAACTAAAAACATATATGCATACATTTCGAAATATTTTTATTTTATTATTTCATTTTTATAAAAAAAATTAAATCTTCAAATGGTGAAGAGCTGTAGTTTCAAGGAGGGACGGTGCCCCTAGCGCCCTCTAGTGGCGGCAGCCCCTGCTCCCTGTGCTGATTCAGCTCTGCTCTTAAACAATATCCCCCCACCGGGTGAAACACAGACCCCCGGCAGTTTGTCTGGCTCCAACGCGCAGTTAAGGCTGGAGACCAGTAGACCAGACCCATCCAGGAAACGGACTGGGGTCAGGAGATCTGCTCGTTTACAAAACTCGCAGCTCCTCAGTCACATGACCCCAAACAAAAAGAGGAAAAACAGACACTCTGTTCCACTTTTGTCTAATAATGACAACAGATTACCTCTGCCCTCGAACACTCTTTATCAGAGTAGTGTAGTGAACCAGACGGGGTTCTCTAATACACCTTCGTCTCTTTGATATGTCCCAGTGACACCTTTTCACTGATACTCTCAGAAAAAAGACATTAACACTATTTTATTACATTATTTTGAATCAAAACACAATAAGTCATAAGAGACTCTCTTATTCCTCTATTTTGTGTTAATGAATAACCTTGTGTTAAGTAAGCATTATTGAATTCAATGTTTGATAATTCAAACTGTTTAATTCAAGTTGGAAATCCAATGTTATTTCAAAATGATGGTCACTTCTTCATATGATGAATCAAATGGTGAAAGTGAATTAATATGTCAGACTGAACTCCTCAGTTTGTTAGAAGTTAGAACACAGTTTTAATCAGTTGTTTTATGAAGCTGGCTCCAGTCAATCTGTTTCTCTCTCTTCATTCTAAACAACTTCTTCTCTGTTCTAAAAAACTGATATCCGAGTGACCTTCATCCACTGGTTTGTTTGGACCAATGGGGAAAGAACAAGTCACTGATCACAGATCCTTTCTTAAAGTTCTAAGCTGTTGCTGGAACTGGAAGAGTTTGCTAAGGACCTCAATGCCATGAGGTTCCCCAAAGAGCTGAATGAATGCCAGTCACACGCCAATGACACGTCATTCAGTTGGGACTTCATAGCACTTGCAAGCTATGAGTCTGTTTTTGAGCTCAAAGCTCTCTTTTATTGACATTCCTTTAAGGAACGTCTTATCTTGAAAACAACACCAGGAGCTTCCGTTACTTTCGGTCCGAGTCTTGGCACACGTCTGGAGACGCTAAAGAACAGTAAACGAACTGACCAAACTGGACCGAGGGAGATTGACCATCTTCACGAGGTAACAAAGTCGTCATATGCTTTACCAAGGGTACCAACGTGTAGCCGAGATCGGCCGGAGAGCTGCCATGTTTCTGGTTAAAACACTTCAAGATAATAACTCTCCTCATCCTCCATGTTCTCTTCCTCCTCCAGTTTCTCTTCACTGAAACTTTCTTACTATAAGTAACTAAACTTTAAGTTATTGTGCCAGCAGAGATATAAGTTATTAACACCCATAACTTGTGTTCTGTTTTTCCTATGAAGTTACAGACGTGTATACTCATGCTGAAGTTAATTATAGGAAAAAATTATCAACCAATCATGTACAAATGTGTGATATAATCTATAATTATGTTAAATAAATGGTCCAGTCCTGCTGTACCAACATAAGTTAACATTTCATGTATTTACATTATCACCTCCAAGGTATAGAATTATTGATATTAATCTAAAAAGAGAGAACTCGTGAATATTGATGATAAGTTTGTGTCAGATAAAATCTACACAAAACTTTCATTCTGGAATATTGTACAGTCAGCAAAACTGACTAGTATTATATCCCTACAGTAGTATGGGGCACATCTGCAAAAAGGTTCACTCCCTAACATTGTTGACACTCAGGGGATCACAGAATCCAGGGCCCTTAGAGGAGAACTGGTTCCACCAACTGCCCATCTTTAGGGACACACTACGTTACCAGAAGGAGCAGTCTCGCCGTTTAGGCTGGGAGCTGTAAAAGAAATTTCATCTTGGTGGCAGAAAGGAACAAATTGGTGGCATCAGGCTTACCAGAAAATGTGGTAAAAACCATTCAACATGCCCAAGCTGTATCAACACAGTCTCTTTATGCACAAAAATTACGTATTTTTTAGGCTTGGTGCACAGAAAGAAATATTATTTCTTATTCATGTGACCTGGCTCAGCTGTTGACTTTCCTCCAGGACTTACTAGAAAAAGGTCATTCTTTCTCAACAATTAAGGTGTTCCTATCAGTAATTTTAGCCTGTCACGAAGGCTGGGGAAACAGGACGCCTGACGCATATCCAATCATAATAAGATTTATGAAGGACGTGCTAAGTTTGAGACCCCCCAGCAGGGTCCTGACCCCTGGTTGGGAACTTAATCTGGTTTTGGGAGCCGTTTGGGATGGAGCAAAAAGGAAAGGGATGGAGGGGGCACCGCTATAACACCAGTATAGCCATAGAAGTGTTACGGCCGTGGCAAATAGTCCTAGCGCAGAGACCGTAGCACATAGAGAAACCTATGACATGTCCACACGTCCGTCGCAGTCCTCTCTACAATCTGGGTTGGGTCACGCGCACGTGGCACGCTTCTCCTCCGCGTAGGAATTGGGTAAACATACCTGCAATATAAGAACAGACACCAGGTGGCACATTTCGGAGGGGCATGGACTGACACCAGATGGGTACCGAGGCTGGTGCATGGGCCGTACCCCTCCGGTGTCAGTTGGTGCCCCTCATTGGAATGCATTGTCCTTACCCCTCTGGTAACAGTCCATGCCCCTGGGCCTGATGTATTGGCCGTGCCCCTCCAGTGTCAGTTGGTGCCCCTCATATAAGTACATTGTTTGTGCCTCTCTGGTACCTGTTTGTGTCCCTGCACATCCCTTAGAAGGGGCGCATAATGGTACCAAAGGAGCAAGGTCATTACTTTGCATTGGCGGCCATTTTAAAGTGTCGAATGAGCCCCTCTGGTACCCGTTCGTGCCCTTGCACATCCCTTAGAAAGGACGTAGAATGGCACCAAAGGGGCATGGTCATTACTTTGCATTGACAACCATTTTAAAGTGTTGAATGAGCCTCTTTGGTACTTGTTCTTGCCCCCGAACATCCCTTAGATGGTACACAGAAAGGCACCAAAGGGGCACGGTCATTACTTTGCAATAAAAGCCATTGAAAAATGTTGACCGGGCTCCTCTGGTGCCTGTTCTTGCTCACGCTCATCCCTTAGAGGGGTCCTGGAATGGTACCAAAGGGGCATGGTCATTACTTTGCAATGAAAGCCATTTTAAAGTGTTGACCATGCCCCTCTGGTACCTGTTCTTGCCCTCGCTCATCCCTTAAGGCTGAGTTATACTTTCGCTTTGGTCCGCAGGCTGGAGCGCACGCGTTGCGCGTGCACTCAAGCCATGCGGCAAAATGCTTTCACAGTTTTGCCACTGTGTTTATGGTTGACGTACGGCGGCGCATGGCAAAGTGCTGTTCTTTTACGGACCAGCAGGAGGCAGTACCCTCTAAAACCTGTGCATATGTTGCAAGAAAGGTGTAGAAGAAGAAATCTACCGTAGAAGAAGAACTGTTTGAAATCACACAACAAAAACAAATAGCTTTTCGCTCGCGTGCTGAACTGTTGTCTTTATTTGCTGTTTTAATGCATGGAGTCAGCGGAGGAGAAAGCGATCATGTGACTTTTGGCGAAAAAACAAAAGAAAAGTCCGACTCCAGATCAGGAACGAAGGAGAATTTAATCCATTTTGTGTCACAAAACATTCCTCCATGAGTCACGACTCCGTCTCCACAACCACAGCTGCACAAACAGCTGCAGGCTCCGGCGTGAAGAGGGTGAAGGCTGTCGGGTAAGGACCTGTCAATCAAATCGTAACGCCCACCACACGCGCCTAGGCTTGCGGAGTTTCAAAAATTCAAAGGTGCACGACACGCGCTAATCCCACGCGCGGGGCCAACGCGCAAGGGCGGGGACTGTGAAATTGCGTCACTTTTGGAGCGCGCGTGCTTCGTGACGCGTCGAGTATGAATCTAGCTATAGAGGGGTCACGGAATGGCATCAAAGGGGCGCGGTCATTACTTTGCAAGGAAAGCCATTGAAAAATGTTGACCGTGCCCCTCTGGTTCCTGTTCTTACCCCCGCTCATCCCTTAGAGGGCTCATAGAATAGTACCAAAGGGGCACGGTCATTACTTTGCATTGACAACCATTTTAAAATGTTGACGTGCCCCTCTGGTGCCTGTTCTTACCCACGCTCATCCCTTAGAAGGGTCACGGAATGGTACCAAAGGGGCGCGGTCATTACTTTGCAATGAAAGCCATTGAAAAGTGTTGACCGTGCCCCCTTGGTGCCTGTTCTTGCCCCCGCTCATCCCTTAGAGGAGTCACGGAATGGCACCAAAGAGGCACGGTCATTACTTTGCATTGACAGTCATCTTAAAGTGTTGACCGTGCTCCTCTGGTGACTGTTCTTGCCCCTGCTCATTACTTTACAATGAAAGCCATTGAAAAGTGTTGACCATGCCCCTTTGGTGACTGTTCTTGCCCCCGCTCATCCCTTAGAGGGGTCATGGAATGGCACCAAAGGGGCACGGTCATTACTTTGCATTGTCAGCCATTTTAAAGTGTTGACCGTGCCCCTCTGGTGCCTGTTCTTGCCCTTGCACATACCTTAGAAGGGACGTAGAATGGCACCAAAGGGCCATGGTCATTACTTTGCATTGACAACCATTTTAAAGTGTTGAATGAGCCTCTCTGATGCCTGTTCTTGTCCCCGAACATCCCTTAGATGGTACACAAAAAGGCACCAAAGGGGCACGGTCATTACTATGCAATGAAAGCCATTGAAAAATGTTGACTGTGCCCCTCTGGTGCCTGTTCTTGCCCTCTCTCATCCCTTAGATGGGTCATGGAATGGTACCAAATGGGCGTTGTCTTTACTTTGTAATGAAAGCCATTTTAAAGTGTTGACCGTGCCCCTCTGGTGCCTGTTCTTGCCCCCGCTCATCCCTTAGAGGGGTCACGGAATGGCACTAAAGGGGTGCGGTCAGTACTTTGCAATGAAAGCCATTGAAAAGTGTTGAACATGCCCCTCTAGTGCCTGTTCTTGCCCCCGCTCATCCATTAGAGGGGTCACGGAATGGTACCAAAGGGGCACAGTCATTACTTTGCATTGACATCCATTTTAAAGTGTTGACCGTACCCCTCTGATGCCTGTTCTTTCCCCCGCTCATCCCTTAGAGGGGTCACAGAATGGCACCAAAGGGACGTGGTCATTACTTTACAATGAAAGCTATTGAAAAGTGTTGACCATGCCCCTCTGGTACTTGTTCTTGCTCTTCCACATCCCTTAGAGGGATCCCATTGAAAAGTATTGAGCACGCCACCTTGATACCTTTTAGTGCTCCCTCTAAGGGTTGGGATGGGCATAGATAGGTACCAAGGGGGCACGGCCAACATTTTGCATTGTTTTCATGCAAAGTATTGAGCGCGTCCCCCTTGGTACCTTTTAGTGCTCTCTCTAAGGGTTGGGATAAGCACGGATTGGGACCAAGGGGGCATGGCAAGCATTTTGCATGGAACTTAATGCAAAGTATTTACCGTGACCTCTTGGTACCATTTGGTACCCCCTCTAAGGGTTGGTAGGGTATAGATTGGGACCAAGGGGGTACAACCAATAGTTTGCATTGGGTTTTCATGCAAAGTACAGTATTGACCTTGCCCCCTTGGTACCATTTGGTGCCCCCTATAAGGGTTGGTAGGGACATAGATTGGGACCAAGGGGGCACGGCCAATACTTTGCATGGGTTTTCATGTAAATTATTGACCGTGCTCCTATGGTACCATTTCGTTCCCCCTATAAGGGAAGTACATGGGTACGGATAGGTACCAGAGGGGCACGGGCAATACATACCTAATTGCAAAGTATTGACCGTGCTCCTGTGGGGGGTACTCCGGGAGTATGGGGTACCAGGTCCCTTTGATATGGGCTGTTAGGTCCCTGTACGACCGGTGTCAGAGCTTGGTCCGCATTGCCGGCAGTAAGTCAGGCTCGTTTCCGGTGAGAGTTGGACTCCGCCAAGGTTGCCCTTTGTCACCGATTCTGTTCATAACTTTTATGGACAGAATTTCTAGGCGCAGCCAAGGTGTTGAGAGGATCCGTTTTGGTGACCTTAGAATCGCTTCTCTGTTTTTTGCAGATGATATGGTCCTACTGGCTTCATCAGTTCGTGATTTACAACTTTCACTGGAGCGGTTTGCAGCCGAGTGTGATGCGGCCGGGATGAGGATCAGTTCCTCCAAATCCGAGGCCATGGTCTTGAGCCGGAAAAGGGTAGCATGCCCTCTCCGGGTCGGGGAGGAGGTCCTGCCCCAAGTGGAGGAGTTTAAGTATCTCGGGATCTTGTTCACGAATGAGGGAAAACTGGAGCGTGAGATCGATAGGCGGATAGGTGCAGCGTCCGCAGTGAAGCGGGCGCTGTACCGGTCTGTCGTGGTGAAGAGAGAGCTGAGTCAAAAGGCAAAGCTCTCAATTTACCGATCGATCTACGTTCCCACCCTCATCTATGGTCATGAGCTTTGGGTTATGACCGAAAGAACAAGATCTCGGATACAAGCGGCTGAAATGAGTTTTCTCCGCAGGGTGGCTGGACTCTCCCTTAGAGATAGGGTGAGAAGCTCAGTCATCCGGGAGGGACTCGGAGTAGAGCCGCTGCTTCTCCACATCGAGAGGAGCCAGTTGAGGTGGCTCGGGCATCTGGTTAGGATGCCTCCTGGACGCCTCCCTGGTGAGGTGTTCCGGGCATGTCCCACCGGGAGGAGACCCAGAGGAAGACCCAGGACGCGCTGGAGGGACTATGTTTCTCGGCTGGCCTGGGAACGCCTTGGGATTCCCCCGGAGGAGCTGCTCCAAGTGGCTGGGGAGAGGGAAGTCTGGGCCTCCCTACTTAGGCTGCTACCCCCGCGACCCGACCCCGGATAAGCGGAAGAAGATGGATGGATGGATGACCGTGCTCCTATGGTACCGTTTCGTGCTCCCTATAAGGGAAGTACATGGGCACGGATAGGTACCAGAGGGGCACGGACAATACATGTCCATGTACCCCAATGAAAAGTATTGACCGTGCCTCTATGGTACCATTCTGTGCCGCCATAAGTCTGGAACAAGTACTATAGGGTGACAGTCAATACTTTGCATTGGTTTCATGACCGCACTCCTTTAGTACCACCTTGTCCCTGTACCAAAAAGTCACAATCAACTACTTTCCCCTAGCCTGACCCTCGCCTTCGTACACAGCTCCGCTCAGTTCTGATTTCCTTTCACTGCTCCGTCTGGGACTTCTCCCATAGACAAGGATTTCTCCAGTAGATTTTTGACCGGACCAATCAGAGAACAGAAGACTAAGTTTCCAGACCAATCAGAGAAAAAAAGGCAGAGTTTTTGGCCCCCAACCCACGTTCCCACCTGTTCCAGCGCGTAACCAGCGAGCATCCGTATGTTCTCATTCAAAGCAATGCAAAGCGATGTAGGACTGTTTTATATGTGACACAAATGTATTAAATTCCCCTTCTTAATCGCTTATCTGGAGTTTTCTTTTGTTTTGTTTTTGCCAAAAGTCAAGTGATTGTTCCCTCCTCCTTCCTCCTCCTCTCCCTCCGTTGAGTGCAAATGAATGAGGAAATGGCTGAGGTTGTCACAAGAGAATTAAACTCAGGTTTTACGTGGTTGCCCGAGTCCCTACAGATTTTCTGGTCTTCTGGTGTGCTAGACCAATGCTTCATTGTCTTATTTTATTTTTTTAGAACGTTTTATTAACATACAAACATAGAATATGCAGCGGCAGCGAGAGAAAATGCAGTAGGATGCGGAGCAGATGTCAAGTTCAGTAGACCACGGGAGAGCAACCATATATGGCTCTGAGGGGGAGGGAGCAGAATGCTTTCCCTGTTCAAATTTTTTCTAAGATCCAATGGTTTTGTTCCTAAGCAGAGGCCACGTCTACAGCAAAAATCGGTTCTCTATAGGAGAAAGACCAGACCCTAGTCCGAAGCGAAGTGAAGGACAAGGGTCTGGTTTTAACCAGGCTAACTTTCCCCATGTAACTAGGCCAAAGTTCAAGTCAATTAAGGCCTGTTTTTGACCATATCTCGGCTTACGGGACGAGTATAGACTTGAGACCAACGTTGTCAGAAAGATGGGATAAGGCCAGACACTTGGGTGTATGTTTCATGCATGTACACGCATGTTTAGTTTGCAAAAAATGTTAAATATGCTTAGAAATAGCAGTTTTTTGGCAACGGGTGTTGCCATGCCCCCTTAGTCCTGGTTTATGCCCCTCTCAGGGGCCTAAATATGCTACGGCAGCTACGGTGGACCCAGGGGTCCGAGGCACACGGAACCAAGTCCCCCCGTGTTTGGCTTGAGCCCGAGAACAACATACTCAAAAATCAACATCCTAGCACTTTTTGAAAAATAAATACCACTTTTAAGCTATTAGCTCTAGCTACGAAGTAGCTACAAAGCTGAAACTTTCAGGACACTTTTATATAAATGGTCTGACAGGACCCAAAAAGTTTAGGCCATCCAGCTTCAGCCTAACCCCCTAAAATGGCCAACAAGCATGGGGTAATCTGCTAAAATGTATTGCCCGTGCCCCCTTAGTGCCAGTCTTTGTCCCTCTCAGGAACCACAAATTACTATGCCCCAGGGACCCCCGAAACACAAATATTACCATCAAAATAGATAAGCACACATAGTTTTACACCCCAAACCCAACTCTCTTGGTCCTGTTGCTCAACGAGGTCCCTGAAAAAAGTTGGCCCCGTAGGGGCCTCAGGGCCCTGGCTCTGACATATGTTAAAGAAGGACCCGAGATGTGAAGATCCATGTAGGCTTGGTGGAAATCGGACCGACGGTTCAAAAAATATCAACCCTAGATTTTTAGGCCTTTTCCAACATTTGGAGGGCCGCTACGGGGGACCCAGGGACCCGAGGCGCACGGGACCAAGTCCCTAGCGTTTGGCTTGAGCCCGAGAACAACATACTCAAAAATCAGTCTCCTAACACCTTTCTAAAAAAATGAACTGGGATTGTCATCTGACCCTTGCAAACACTGTGTCGGATTCTGATCCTTACCCCATCAGTGACCCCAGGCTGGAATCATGAAAAAACAGTCATGAAAAAATGACAAAATGGATGTGTTCTGCCCTCCCCCCAATGTTGACACCTCAAATCTGGGGTCCCTAAACACTTTTGGCCTCTAGTTAGGAACTTAAACAATTTTGGCCCCGAAAAACTGCATTTTCTGAATATATTTTGTAAATTTGGACCTCTTCCCGAGCACATACATGCACAAAACTTTTACACTATTTTCGGGCTTACTCCATGTACATGTGATTCAAATCTGGAGTCTCCAGGACTTTGGGGTCCTGAGTTATGAATCTTTTTCTGCAACACCATTTTTCACAAAAAATACACCTGACCGGCCTTTGCGGGGCCGTTTGAGGATCTTAGGGTGCACGTAGGAAGGCCAAATAGAGGTAGATGTGGCCTATCCTGATCTACATCTCCAGTAAGTTTAGTCCAGTTCCTTTCTTCCTACAGGGAGATACGGGCTGCAGAATGTGTAAAAAAAGGGGTGGGAATTGTCCATAGGCCTCCGCTTGTTCAAAAGTTAATTAAAGGTACACTATGTAACTTTGTAATGCAGTCTGTAACTTTTCTAACAATATATTTTTAACATATTTCTTCACTCTGTCACTATCTACTGACAGACTGGTGTTAGACAAAGTAATCTCTGAAAAAAACTATAGTCCCCTTGCTTCTCTAGAAGCATTTATAAAAACACTAAAAGCACAGAGTGACCCGGACAATGACCAGCCAATAAAAACAGAGTTGTTTGTCACACCCCAACCCACGTCCCCGCCTGTCCCAGCCCCAACGCCACGCACATTCTCATTCAAAGGATTACAAAGTGATGCAGGACTGTTTTGTATGTGACACAAATGTATTAAATATCGCTTCTTCATCCCAGAGCTGGACTTTTATTTTGTTTTTTTGCCAAAAGTCAAGTGATCGCTTCATCCTTCACTGACAGGAATGAGGAAGCCACGAGCGAATTAAATCATGTCTAACATGGCTTCGTGAACCTCTGCTGATTTCTGCTGGTTTTTGTGTTGTTGGACCAGTGATTTATGGTTTTATTATATTTTTTAGAACGTTTTATTAACATATAATCACAGAACTTTGCAGCGCTGAGAAAGGACATGCAGAGGATGTGGAGCATTCCAGAAATTCCATTCCTGCACTGACAGAAACGAGGAAGTCACAAGCGAATTAAATCATGTCCAATGTGGCTTTGTGAACCTCTGCTGATTTCTGCTGGTTTTTGTGTTGTTGGACCAGTGATTCATGGTTTTATTATATTTTTTAGAACGTTTTATTAACATATAATCACAGAACTTCACAGCGCAAAGACAGGACATGTAGTGGGACGGAGAATTCCAGACCTGCACTGGCAGAAACGAGGAAGTCACGAGCGAATTAAATCATGTCCAACGTGGCTTCGTGAATCTCTGCTGATTTCTTCTGGTTTTTGTGTTGTTGGACAAGTGATTCATGGTTTTATTATATTTTTAAAAACGTTTTATTAACATATAATCACAGAATATTGAAGCGCTCCGAGCAGACATACAGCAGGGGGCGGAGCTGCAGAACTCAAGTTCAACAGAAAACGGACTGTGGCTTCTGTGGGGGAGAGAGCAGAATGCTTCTCCCTGCTGGAAATTTTTCTAAGTCCTAGTGTTCTCCAGAAATTACATAGTGAACCTTTAAGGTACCTTATCTTTGACTTAGCACTACCAAATTGACAGGATCTCTTAAGCGCAACCGTTTCTACCGGTTTCTATAGTTATGTGGCTCTGGTCAATTCCTGTGGCCCGTGGCGGCCCGATGAACACAGACCTAAACGCAATGTAAGTCAATCGGCCTACAGCTCCAATTTTGTGGGGTAATTGTGAGACCGAGGAAGGGGTCATAAAGACGAGCTTAGGCTCATTTTCTTTGTCTTAAAAAGTCCTTTCCAACGACATCAAGCTTGCCCAAATAAAAGGTTCCTATGCAAATCACGGGGCCCAAACGCACTCCGAAGTTTACGGCCCGAGGTCGCCTCATTGAAAGTACAGCTGGTGACCGTCTGGTGCCGTTTTATGGACCCTTTTTCCTGCAGACCTCAGGGTGCCATTTCTGGGGTTCTGGGGGTCCAGGAGTGAAAAGATCAAGAAAGAGAGGGCTACTTTTCATGCTCTAAAGCTGTCCTTGGAGGCCAAACACAGTTTGCTGGAAATTAGCCTTTCCACATCCAGTTCCGGAGCCAAACGCACTCCCGTGACCCCCTGGCGCCGTTCCATGTACCAGACGCAGAAGGCCGCAAACGAAGCCTGAGAGAGGCCTCAGGGGGTCTTGCGGACCATAGGAGTGGCCTAGGAAGGCACGGGTGGGCTCGTTGCGATCGAAACGATGGGCCGAACGTGACGGCGTCCGGGTCGCCCTCGTGAACCATTCCCCTGACCGGTGAGTGCCTGGAGAGTACCCCCGTGACCTTCAGCAGGCCTTGTGCGCTGTATGGGCAATTTGGTATATCTCAAACACCTGACTACCTATGGACCCCAAAGTTGTGTCAAAAGCTATGTTTACATGGACATAAGTAATCGGATCAGACGGCCGAACGGATCAAAAGTCCGTCATGTAAACACCCCGGTCGGGTTATTTTTTGTGTATTCGGCGTGATCCGACCTAATTTGCGATCCGTTCGAAACGGGTGGTTTACGCCGATCCGTAGCCCGATGTGTGCGCATGTAAACACATGATCTGTTCCTTTTACCGGACTGTGGGAAACTGTCCTGACTGCGCATGTGCGCTGCGCGCACCCCCATCCCTCCCTCCCTCTCCCCCCTCGTGTTTACTTCTCCGCCTGGGCTGGCTAGTGGGTAGATGCTAACGCATGGTGGGGAAGTAAAACTGGTCGGTGAGCGATGCAACATTTGTAATGGAAACGTTAAAATAGCTCAAAACTATCGAACGCCTTGACCGAACGTGTAGTTATTCAAACAAGTACATGAAAAGCTGGAGATCGCTGGAAGAGCTTAAAGCTAAGTGCTACAAAGCTAAAAACAAAAACGGGACAAGTGGCTACGACCCCACCACTTTTTTATTTTACGTGTTGATGAACTGATGAGAGATCTGCCACTTCCAACACAGCAGGCAGCGGTGTGGATCTTATGAGGAGGAGAGGAATCTGAGGAGAGGAAGCTAACCAGGAGCAAAGCATCCTTTCTGGTAAGTTAGACTCTTCAAAACACATTAACCCTCTGTACTGTATTACTTGAGTAATTAGAAACAACAAATATGTAAAAATGTAATTATAATAAGAAATAAGAGTAGCTGTAGGGCTAGCATAGAACTACAGTATACTGTATTGTACATTAAAACTCCAACTAACCAGATAATTAACCTAACACATTTCAACATATCAGGAGTCCAGTTAAACTTTATTTTGTTTGTTTTTCAGATGATGAGTCCAGCTTTGAAGAGACAACTGGCAGCAGCACACAACAGACAGTGGCAGGTGATGGTGGCACGTGGCAGGTGATGGTGGCAGGTGGCAGAAGATGCAAGAGTCCCACGTCTTAGGAATCCCAAGAAGTTCACACATGTGCTTTAGAACAACTCAAAACTGATTTGAAAATGTTTCAATTCTCCACAACCATGTTTCTTTGTGCACTGACAGATCTGTAAATGTATTTTTTACACAGACATTAGGATTGATAGTTTATGGTACAATTAAGGTACATGTCCTAACTTAATACAGTCAGGTGGTTTAATAAGGACTCTGAGTTTCTGCATGACTCACAGGATAAAAACACATTTGCTGTTCTATCAGGATACAGAAACATACATTTTGGAAGTAAAATCGATTATTTTGTCACCAATTTTGTTGTCCTAAATCACATGCATACATTGAAATTGTGAAAGTATGTGATGAGTTGATAAAGAAGTTACTGAATTACAGGTTACTGTAGTTTTTAAATGACCAAAGAAATTTTTTGTTATCATTACAAGATGTGATCTGTGCACATCGTCTGTTTTGTACAAACGTTTTGAACGTTTAATTTTTATGTTTTTCTGATACACCTCAAATTGCACTAAGAATGAAACATGTTTCAAACAAGCAATTTCAACTGTTTACAAGAATGTGTTAAAATGTTTGGTCCATTAAAGAGCTCAGATGTTCACTAGTATTACTTGCAGTTGTTTATTGTGATAATAATTTTATACAAATGTTAACTGCATGTGAACACAAATACATAAGTACAGTATCTTTTTAGAAGAACTCTCCACTGTGACTTCAGAAACCCGGTCATCTCTACCTCCACCTGACAGCGCCAAGGTAAACATTAAATGACTTGTTGAGGAGTCAGACGAGGAGTTTGGGTATCCTTTGACGAGCCAGTCCAACAGCGGGCACGATCACCAACAATGAAGAGACGGACGTCCTTTGCTTCAATGTTCCTCACAGACTGCAAAAAAGGACATGCCAATATTTAGTGTTCAACTTTTTATTTGTTTAAAGTTATGGTTCAAACAAATTTTATTTGAAAGAAAACTTTACAGCTAAGTATGTCTTCTGATATACTTAGCTGTAATAGTTGTAAAATTAAATACAATATAGTAAATGTTAGCCTTACATTTTGGCAACATTTAACTATTTGTTTAAAGACATGGTTCAAACATTTTATTTTAAATAAAACTTTACAGCTAAGCATCTCTACTTTGAGATACTTCTTAGCTGTAATCGTTGTAGTAATACTAAATACAATATAGTAAATACAGTATTAGCCTTACTTTTGTCAACAGATGAGCCCTTTGATAGAGTCTGAGTGGCGCAGGACATTGGCATCATGGCAGGGCACTGCCTGGCATCGTGACACTGATGCTCCAGAAACAGGAAAACAGAGGAAGAATAGTAATTAATAACAAATACAGACAGTATCACGCAGACAGGTAGAAAAGGAAAGGACAAAAAGTTTATTAGCATACAGCGTTTTTATTATCTTACCAACAGTTGTTGTCCACGACAGCTTGGAGGACAGAGGACGTCCAGCGCTCTCATCCTGTGAATAAAAAAACTAAAAGCACGCGCTGCTTCACCTGTAGTTCAATCAGGGAGTGCAGTAAAAACTCAGTCGCCGTCATTACAGTCTGGTGCGGGTCCATTTTGGACGCGTATGTTTACTTTCGTCCCGGAAGTAACTTCTTCTTCTGTGGTTTTTACGAAAGTAACTTCCTCTTCGTTTTTTTTAAGGGGAGTGTACCACTCTGCGCATGTCAGAACTTCTGATCAGAATAAAAGCCTGCTGCATGTAAACACTCGTCATGAACGGATTGGGCGCATGTAAACGGTGCTATCTAATTATGCAATCAGAGCACATTTCAATCCGGTCACAGAATTTTGCCCATGTAAACATAGCTAGAGAGTCACAACACGTGGCACGGAATGGTACCAAAGGGGCACAGTCAACACTTTGCACAATGTTACATAGAAATGCATTTTCTGTGGCCCTCTGGCGTCTCTTTGCTTCCATCTGGCCCAAGGGGTGCCTTGGTGACCGTTCAAACCCCCAGACACCTAGAGACCCCAAATTTGGGTGATACGGTCACCACAATGAGGTAAACAAGTGAGTAAAATTTCGTGTGGATCAGAGAGGTCAAAAAATTTCACATCGACCAGGGCCTTTGAACTTGACATATGTCGTCTGGGGGATCACCCCGAGCGCATTGATACCTCCGCAGCGTCCGTATGACCTTCCTACGCGAAATGTGGACAAGGTCACGGCAAAGGTCACGAGGGGTTCTCTGTGCCCGTTTGGCGTCCTTTTGACCTAGAGATCCCAAATTTGGGTGAGATGGTCACCACGCAGAGCTGAACAAGTGTGTAAAATTTGGACGGGGACCAAAAATGACACTTTTGCAAAAATTTCATGTAGTACCGTTTTTGACCACTAGGGGGTGCTCTAGATCCCCAGGGGGTGGGTTTTGGGGAGTTACGGGGGTCCCGATGGTCAAAATCGTGAAAGTGGAGGGGTCACTTAAAAACCCCATAGGGATGTATTGGCCGTGCCCCCCCGGTGTCGGTCCATGCCCGTGGGAGGGTCCACAGACATCAAAGGCCGGAAGGGGAGGGGTCTCTGAAAATTCCCATAGGGATGTATTAACCATGCCCCCCTGGTGTCGGTCTATGCCAGTGAGCGGGCCTAAAGACATCAAAGGGTGAAAGGGGAGGGGTCTCTGAAAATCCCCATAGGGATGCATTGGCCATGCCCCCCTGGTGTTGTCCATGCCCGTCGGGGGGGGGGGGCTACAGGGGTCAAAGGTGGAAAGGGGAGGGGTCTCTGAAAATCCCCATAGGGGTGCATTAGCCGTGTCCCCCTGGTGTTGGTCCATGCCAAGGGGGGGGTCCACGGTAGGGAGGGAGGGTCCACGGTGGAGCGCTAGCGCCACCAACCATGCAGTACCACCAAGGGGGCACGTCCAATACTAGTCTATTGACGGTGCCCCTCTGGTGACTAAATACAGTATGTCGAGATTTTCCGAGCACGGAAGTACCGCACTCAATTTTGGGCAACGGCCCTAACACTTCTATGGGCCGTGTACGTCAAAATGAATGAACGTACCAGTGCATATCTTATGGCTCTCTGTGATCTCCCATTCGAGCCACTGAGCGAAATTAAGATAGACTTATTATCTTATAAGACTGTTCTACTCCTGGCGCTTTGCTCGGCGAAACGCGTGGGTGATCTCCATGTCTTGTCTGTACATACAATGTGTACCAGATTCGTCCCTGATGGGTCAGAGGTCACCTTGAGGCCTAATCCCGCATATATCCCCAAGGTCTTGACTTTAAACCCTAGAAGTCTGGATTTTGATCTCCCCTCTTTTCCACATGCTCCTATCCTCACTCAGGAACAGGAAAGGCTGAAGGCTCTTTGCCCTGTGAGAGCTTTAAGCACTTACATGCAGAGAACAGCCAAATGGAGAAAAACAAATCAAAAGTCAACAGGTGCCCTCTTGAGTGCACACTCACTCTACTCGAGGCTTGGCCACTTCGTGGTCACTGTTCAATGGTGTACCAGTTGCAGACATTTGTGCTACGGTGAACTGGAGCTCAATAAACACTTTTGCAAAGCATTACAGTTTGGATGTTACTGCGTGTGATGTCACTCAGGCTGTCCTTTCTAACACACAGTAGAAAGTAGCCTTGAGATGCCTGCTGATCAAGGGCAGACGTTCACACTAGCATGCATTTTACTGAGCATTTCAAGGGCGTGAATGAATTACGTTCCCATAGCATATGTTGCACCGAGAGACATGACTGAAAGGGAACTGAAAGTTATGCACCATAACTCATGTTCCCTGAAGGAAGGGAACGAGGTGCAACATATCTGGCCCTTTCAATGCTGAAAGCTCGGTGAAGTGCATTTTGGAGAAAGATGGATGGGCGTCAGCGGCTTAAATACCCAGAGGGCGGGGCCTCTGGCGCAACGCTGACGCCCTTGCCGTAAAGGCGTGAATGTATTCCTTCAGGTAATTGCATGGGGGCGCAATTCCCATAGCATATGTTGCACCTCGTTCCCTTCCTTCAGGGAACATGAGTTATGGTGCATAGCTTTCAGCTTTGAGTGTCTTGATACGATAGAAAGGTGCTATATAAGTACAGTCCATTTACCATTTACTTCCTGTAGATATATGGAATAATTCTGCAACAAATATTACTGCGTACTAGGGCTTTAACAGACTATTCGAGTAATCGGCACATCGATTATTTGGACCTCTACCGAGTTTTTTTATTTCATGTCGAGTATTCGTAGTGATGTCATCACATCGCAATTACAGAACAGAAAATGAATCAACTTCCTGTTTGGAGCACGTTGCGAACAGGTGTTCATCCATATTCTGTGACCGCCGTATATTGTGACCGTAGGGGGCGGTGTTGCATGAACTGTTCCAGGTCACAGAATGTGGTGTAACACCGGGTCCAATCGACCCAACCAGCTTCCTCTGACCTTGTAAAAGGCAAAAACTATTAATCTCTAAACCTATAAATACCTATCAACATATTAATCTCTAAAACTAAACCTAATGTGCAGCACCACAGGCGGTGGTGCAGGGTGGTCAACCGCCCCACTGTTTTTAGTTTCGTTTTTGACGTGCCGCACATTTTTTTTTCACTGTTGCAGCTTAATAATATTAACTAACAGTTTTGGGTTTCCTGTGACTTATTTGCTGTAACCTAAATGATAGGAGCCTAATATATGCTCCCAATGTTTTGTTGGTCTTTTTTTGTAAATAATAAAAAAATTAAAAAAATTGCGGTTTTAATTAGTTAATTATTTTTTGCATCTTGAGATCCTATGACATCATCAACTACTCGAGCTCTACTCGAGTATTATTATGTTAATGTCGAGTTTAAAAATGATGTACTCGTTCAACCCCTACGGCGTACCTCAAAACTGTGAACAATATCTTACCTGTGGTAGATACCTTGCTCAACCTTTCTATTGAACTTCGCCTTAAAAATCTCCTAACTACCCCTTTAACTTATCTAAGCATGCTGTTTGTTTTCAGCAGGTTACCTGATTGTCCTGTCTGAGTGAACTGAGGAAGCCTTGCTTCTGAAGATTTTAGGAAACTGGACAATGGCAGGATGTTAGAGGAGCCTTGTTCCATTTCTGCTGCACTGAACACTCCTGCCTCTTTAGGTCTGAACGGCAGGAGGTGGTCAAGATGTTCACCTCTTGTCCTTTTCTCTTTAGGGGGCTGTCACAATTTGTTGCTGCTTTTTACGTCAAATTAACCCAAAGTGTCATGAACCTGATTGGACACTTTTGCTCATATTGTGAATCAAACGTAAAAGTAGTGCAGACAAAGCATTCTTGATTGATGGGCTCTGATCAGTGCTTGTGATTGTTTGTCTGCACTTAAATCCCTGAATGGACTTTAATACAAATTTTAAATGGTAACTTTTGGTTGTATATCTACTTGTGAACCTTTGGAATCAATGTAATTCACGATGGTCATCACAGCTTATAGCCACCACACAATTGGTTGTAACTTATTGACTTTTATAGATGCTAAGCAAAACTTTAGTGTGGCAGAAGCTGGGAGTCATTCATAACACGTACAGTAACAGATCATGTGGGATCACATGGGATACTGCAATATTGCAGAGAATGATGCATATTAAATTTAAGATTTAACAAAAATGGCTACATTTGTTGTCATTTTCCTACATAAGATACTTTTAGTCAAAAGTTCTGGTATGAAAGGGAATGAATGAAATTCACCCCTTGGAGGAATACTAAGTATTTATTTATTGATGATTCACAGATATGAACCATTCACATCGGTGTTCCTCTGGCCAGCATGTGCCAGTTATGTCAACCCCATACATTGTGCTTTTTGTCTGTTCAACTGTTGGGGCAGAAAAACAGGAAGCTGTCCTTCCTGTTCAGTGGAGGCAAGAGGGCAGGAGGACATCATGACAAAACAGTTTTGTTTTCAAAGGCTCCAGTGCGCCATGGTCAATATTGTTCTGTGTCCTTGCTGGAATAATCCAGTTCACCATGTTCAGTGTCTCCCTGTTGTCTTCACAAGTGTGCCAAGTTGCATGAAACAGCCACAATCAGCACAAAGGATGTTTTGTGTGGAAGATGCTGAACTCATGACAGAGATATGATCACGTTTTTGTTGTGTTCCCCAATGTATTGCTCCATTGTTTTTGGCCTAATCATTGTGTGTCTGCCGAAGCCAATGTGACTTTTTGTTTGTCAGTCATACCGAGGCCACGCGTCCACTATCAGTGGAACTGATCGACAACGTGCTCATAGTCTGCATCTCTCGTTCATCCACGGTGGGAAAGCTCACACCATACCACACCATACCATTTTATTTATAGAGCAGAGGTGGGACCAAGTCACTGTGTTGCAAGTCAAGTCAAGTCTCAAGTCAAGACGGTCCAAGTCAAGTGCTCTATAATAGAGAGCACTTAAAACAGCGACAAGGCCAACCAAAGTGCTGTACAAACAAACAAACAACAGGCAACATACACAATGAAGTACAAAAAATAGACATGAAAAACATTGCAGATAATAAATATAACGACCAAACACAGACCAGCTGGTGTTGAAAGTAACAGAATAGTAATGGGTCTTTAAACGGGATTTGAAAACCGAGAGGGAAACAACATCCACTGCTCCCTGAAATGCAACACTGAAATCCACACCCTCTCCTATCTGTAATTTCTAACAATTTAAAACACCCACACATCATCTATCTATCTCCATTA
>JBBPBX010028247.1:0-13477 GCA_038048925.1 Garcialebias charrua
GGGGCGGCCGTGGTGTAGTGGTAATGGCAGTCGACCCCTGATCGGAAGGTTGGAGGTTCGAATCCCGCATCCGCCCACCATGTGTCGTTGTGTCCCTGGGCAAGACACTTAACCCCGAGTTGCTCCCGGTAGGTCTGGATGGCGCCTTGCAAGGCAGGCTACCACTACCGGTGTATGAATGTGTGAATGAATGGGTGGATGGCTGGTATTGTAAAGCGCTTTGGGGCTCCTCACAGGGGGCTGGAAAGCGCTATATAAATAAGCGCCATTTACCATTTATTGCAGGGGTATTATTGTATATATGTAATTTATTATTATTGTATATATGTAATTTATTGCAGGGGTGTCAACACCAGGGGTATTATTGTATATATGTAATTTATTGCAGGGGTGTCAAACTTATTTTAATTTTGGACCACATCAAGTTCATGAATGTCCTCAGAAGGCCAGACATGGCAGAATGTATTGATAAAACTGCCTATGAATAAACTGGTAAAATCAAACTTTCTAAAAATAAAAACGTTGCCCATCATGCCTTTTGGGGAAGGAAAAGGTATCCTTAATAGGCAGTGGTCCTCTCATCACCTGCTCAGTCCTGTTTACATCTGAGAGGAAAGATGGCCACTCAGCTGGGTCCATTGGCAGAGCTGATGATCCTTGGTGTGGCTCGGACTTTGATGTGGAAGCTTCTGAGAAAGAGACAAAAGAAAGATGATGATTAATAATAACATAAAAGGGCAGAAAATGTTTGCGATGTACATAACTGTTAATCTGAAAATGATCTGGAGCACAAAGAGGAATTATAGAAGATGTTTTGCTGTTAACTTACCAGGTAGATCATCTGCAGTTGCAGACACAGATGAGACCGTGGGCACATGGGGTTGCTAGACTTAGCTCTGCAGAGGACGGAGATGGACCTAAATGAAAACTAAAAAAATTGTTATGTTAGATGTCATATCACATTTACAATTGTAGTGATACACCTAGCCTCTGATATTTTAGGCTTGACCTTCATGTACACCTCTCTGCATCTCTTTGGAACTCTCAGTGTTACACCTTCTTGAGGCCCTCAAGGAGACAAATGGACACTTATATTTTTTACAATTATTATGAATTAATGGACACTAATTAATCAGATTGAACTTTCTCTTTAATGTGTGTTAATTCAGAATTGATCAAACAGTATTTTTGTCATTTCAATGATGATTTTACTAAGATGGTATATTTTAAATATGACAAAGTTAAGAGAACATCTCAGAATGATCGTGCTTTGAACTGTCTGCTCTATGCAGAATAAGTGTCTAAGGTTGAATGGACAATCCTTCGTATTTGTTTGAACTGTTTTTGTTTCGAAGGAAAAGTGCTAGACATAGCTTGCTTTCGGTCTCCCGTCCTTTCTAAAAACAATGAATCAGTTCTCAAAACAAAGTACTGACTTGTGCACATGCACCTGCATCTTCTCACGTATGTTTTCTATGTTTTGTCTACCCTATCATCTGTCACTCAAACTCACTCATTTGCAAAGTCACACCCTCTCTAGGGGTGCAACAACCAATCAGCAGGAAGTATGTGACTAAGTCACACCCCCTTCTTAAGGGGCACTTCCTGCATTTTGGGTTAGAGTTTCGAGGAGAACGAACTGTCAACCTGCTCTCTCCTCTGGGAAAGCTGGAGACGGCCCGGTCATGTGTCAACGACCCACGTCTCCGCTAGGATCATAGTAAAGCCTTACTGTGATCCTGTCACTCTTCTGGAAGAATTTGTTTTCTAAAGTTTTATTTTGAAAGTCAGTCTGTGCGCTTGACCGTTGTTTCCTGCCGAGGGAGGCGAGTTCCTCGTATCGTGAATCAGCACACTCACGCTGAAGTCCAACTGGACGGCCACTGGACAAACCCATCCACGTGTGTGTCCACAAACTTCTCCACTCTTGTCTCCAAGAGACGAACCTTCAACAGGTAACGAGCCGTGGTGTGTTTGAGCGTGCGGGAGCCCAGCAGTCTGTTCGTGTGGGGGAAACGGTGTCACCCAGTCTGGTTCAAAGTAACCAACTTTAGCTTAACTTAGCTTCCAGTATTCCTTCCTCCTATTTCTTATTTTCATAAGCATTTAATCTGTCAAGTAATGTGCCAACAGTTAAGTTTTAATTGTCTGTTTGTTTTAATTTGAATTCTTGTCAACGTAGTTATTAAATCAGAGCTAATATCGATACCAATGTTTAATGTAATTCTGTGATAGTTTCAATAAAAGGTCTATTTTCTGGTAGACCAATATAAATTGAAGTCTAAGCGTGAAATTACATTTCTGATTAATCACAGTAGAAACAATTTAGTATCGGAAAAAGGAAGAACTCGCACTTTGGTGGCAGTTTGTGCAAGATTAAAGTCTGCTAAACTGCGCATCTACAATAATGATGGCTCAGTAAGTGTTTAAATACCTTACAATTGCATTATTCTATTACAATTGGTGGCTCGTCCGAGTTCCTGGAACGTTTATTAAGTTGTTTTGTGTAGCTTGATGTTACGGTGTTTGTTGGCATTAGTTTGCATCCTGGTTGTGGACTTATAGAGTGGTTTTGGCTGGTGAGTGTCTCAGAGATTGCTGATTGTGGCATTGTCTGGTGCGTTTTCCCGTTAGAATTATTTTTTCATTCACATTTGAACGTTTGCTTGAGGCGGGTGAGTGATAAGTGTTGTGTCTGTGTTTGTGAGACGTTTCATTACGTGTCGCGAGGCTGCATGCATTTTTCATTGTTGTGACCGCCGTGTCACGATCCTGTTTCATTCTATTACATCTGCGATTTATTGTTGAAGGTCTGTTTCACACATATGCTGCTCCATTAAGTGCCTTTTTCTGTTACAACGTGTTTTTGCTTGAGGTTCGGGTAAAGCCCACTCAGCTTTTAGACCGGACCGATATCCGGTTCCGTTTGACGTAAAGTCCGTTGTTGTACACAGGTAGTGTGCTGCCTTCTTTGGAAGGCGGGGGAGTTAGCCTGGTTGTGTTTTAGCTCATTGACGGTATTTTCTGCGGTGTATAAATACGTTTATTTTGTGAAAGAAGAGTCTAGAACCTTGGGTCGTGCTATAATGCTAAACGGTACAGAGACAAGATGGCTGCTTAAAACGCTGTTATTGGTCCATTGTGTGTCGCGTTCAAGAACGTTGGTTTCTGTAGACTCTGGTTGTCAGATTCATTTTTGCACACATTTCTGACAGTTTATCTGTGTTGTTTGAGTTCTTTGCGCGTGATATCGTCGAAGACTGGCTTAACCGCGGTGTTTTACGATATTTATGACTGTTTTAGAACGTTAAAAAGTCCGTTCCTCGCTAGAGTTCAAAAGACCGCAGGTCCGTGAACGCACCGCTCGAGCGGCACGTCGCGCGTGGGCGGCGTTAGGTTTGGAAGACACAATTTCCCATGAACACTTGGGTTTTAGAACTACAGTTCTGTCTTCGCTGTGATTGGTCGATTACGCTGTATGTGTTGACGCATGCGCAGTGGGTGAAGCCCGCTCCTCGTCAATTTTCACTTCAGCTGCTTGTCCCGGACGAGTTTCCGTGCTTGTTTGTCCATTACTGTCATTGAAAAGACTGTTTAAACGCGGTGTTTTTGTGAGTTTAATGGGTAGATTGAGTCGGTTGCTCTGAGACTGCCGATCGCCATGTGACCAGGTCACGTGACACCGATTTTGCCGGTTTTATGAGGACCGACCTTATTTCTTTTAAACGCAGTTTAAAAGGTTTCACAGTTCAACCGATTTTGCTCACATGATTTCGTTTTTGTGAGCCTGGGTTCTAGAGCTTATCACGTTACGCTTTAGATCTGTCTGATTGATGCTTTTCATCCGTGTTGGATGTCTGTGTGGGCTGAAAGCTACGGCTGCGCTCACTGGTGATAACAGCGCCTCTATAGCGGTCAGATAGAGAAATTACAGTCGCTGTGATAAACTCACTTCCAGCGCTGTGACCCCTGCTGGTTACATTAGAAGACGCAGTCTTCCTGTAATGTGTACATGTTAACTGTTCCTGTTTTAAACGGGAAACATTTTGAGAATATTGTACTCACAGCACACTTTAATTTGATTTTCACATATAATCAAATGTTGATGGCAGAACAGTTACACAGATTTAATACAGACATGTATGTTTTTAGATAAAACTTAACAGTTTATCTTTAATTCTGTGCAAAACTGGCTCTCTGTCCCTGTTTTGTTTTAAACTGCGAGTTTAAAATAACACACATGAGGCGTCCTTTGTTTTGGTTTTCAAAAAAATCTCACAACGACAGCCGTTTTTGTTTGACCTTGTCACAGGTCGACAAATTACTAAACATCACTGATTTTTATTTCATTTAACATCTTGGATGTTTTCTGAGCAGCTCATACACTTTGCATATTTGCAAGCTGCGATATGAGACCCACTTTACTTGATTTTTCACAGAACATCAGTACAAAGATGGACGTTCAAACAGGTGAACCACCTGAGGAGGCCTCTTGTTCTGTGTATCCTAGATGGATGGATGGGGGCCTTGGGATTCCTGCCCGTGCTTCCTGCAAAGTGGGGGAGTCTGCTTCATCGTATGCTAATTACTTAGCTGCTAGGAACGTCCGTCAGGATAAGTGGGAAAATCCCCTGTCATTCTACGACAGGCTAATCTCGGTCTACTCCGGGGGAAAAACTGTCCCTGGATTAGAGGAAAATATGGAGTTTAAACGTCTTTTCATTATGAATCTTATGCCTTTTCAAATGAAATGTGTTCATTTCAAGGTTGATTGCAAAAAAGATTCTATGGAAGTGATAAGACAATATGCTGCGTCAGTTTTTGAGGCCGAAATACAACCTAGGATACCATCAGAGGTTTGTACAGGTCAAAAGGTCACATCCCACTCGCAGGAAGTAGTAGAGGTTCCCTCTCCTTCAAAGTGCGAGAGGTCACAGGTTTTTCATAATAACATACAACAGCATGGTGCTACGAGCTGTAGGAGTTCTGAACCCCCTGCCCCTCAGGTTGAAAACCTTGAGAGGAGCAGAGAACCACACAAGGTAGGTGTTCGCCCTCCAGATGAACCCAGATGGTCCGGATCGAACCAAAAGAGTTCTCTCATGGATCTCACTGTGGGTGAACTTCGAGAGAAGTTGATGTCTGGGAACCGTGACCCTTTGAAAAATGGTCTGTCCCGACATGTGCCCCCGAGAAGCGGCCCTCCTGCCACTGCCCCTCGAACTGCACAGTTTGAGACATGCAATGAGTCACACATGCTCCAGATTATGGAAGCGGCGCCTCCGCGCGTGGACGTGACTGAGATTGTGAGTTGTTTGTCAAATGATTTGAATGTTACAGTGGTTGACCAAGCTGACACAACGTATGACGTTGTCCTTGATGATAACACAAACAACGTTGTTCCACCTGACGAAGCGACGCGCAGCACTGCCTTTTGCAGCGACTCCGTGCACACAGTTGACAACAACGTTAACACTGACATAAATACTGACAGCAAACAAATTGCTGAAAATCCACATCCTGAAGGTCATGAGGCAGACTGCCATCATGATGCTGACAGCGATGATGATTACACAGACAGAGTCACACGTACACAGAAACGTGTGAAAAAACCTGATCGGTTTCTGTGTAACTTTATAGGAAGGGGGATAGCTAAAAGAGCTTACCTGCCACTCACATTGGAAGGGGTCCTCGCGCAAGAAGCGCTCCTGGTTAGCGGCTCAGACGTGTCTACCATGTCAGCCGAACTGTTTGAGGAGCTAAGGACCGCCGCTAACGATGTTGACAGGCAAATACCCTTTGTGAAATACACTTATGGTGAGCAACTGGGCCTCGCAAAGACGAGAACGACCCTAATAGCCATGGTTCACATGCAGATTGGCGAGATGTCACTATACCACCCGGTATATGTGTCTGAACTTGACTCACTCCGGGCTCCATTTGTGGTTGGCCAAGATTTTATAAATCGCTTTGAAGCGATTATAAATTATGGCAATCAGACAATGTGGGCCACAGTGAGCAGTCCACTGCCATTCGTGGTACCTCCCCAAGGTCAGGACACTGACTGTCTAACAACAGGTACCGCTAAGGTCACAAGGGATTCCCCAACCGAGACCACAAACCCGGTAAGTGAACCTTCATATACAGGTGAGACGGAGGAGACTCAACAATTGGACCAGACTCTGGCCCATCCCGAGGATCTCCTCTGCGAGCTGACACCTTCGGCGCTCACTGAACACTACCTACCACCGGTAGAAGAAGGTGTGGAGATCCAAGAGTCCCACACCGATGACGCTGTACTGTCCTGTGGGACAGGTAATTCGGCATACAGCCAAGCTTTCAGTGAAGTCTTGGTTCAAGGACATCTGAGCCCACAAGGTGACAGTCTACAACACGCTGACAGTCACTTGGACTTCATTGTTACAAATTTTGAGGACCCCTCCTTGAACAAAAGGGGGGCAGACTCACACTTCCTACCACAGGTAGAGGACGGTGTAGAGATCCAAGGATCACACACCGAGAACGCTGTGCTGTCCTCTGGGACAGGTAATTCAGTTATCAGCCAAGCTTTCGATGAAACCTTGGTTCGAGAGCATGTGAATCTAGAACTACTCAGCAATGACATAGTTCTGATAGACTCAAAGGGCTCCTCTTCATTCATGAAGTGGGAAGACATACATCACAACGACAGAGACACGCCTGCGATGGCACCGACAGTTGTGACACACCTGCATTACGCAGAAAGAGGTAAACGTACAGAGGTACGTTGGCCGAGACCTATGAGGTTCCTGTACAAGGTTCCCCATAAACTGCGCGAACAGCTTAAACTAAACAATGGCATCCTAACTCGTGCCCATGGACGGACGTCCACACCTGTGCGCGTGGTCCCCCATGACCACAGGGGGGTGATGTTAGGCCATGCCCATGTCAAGGACAAAGATGTCAATAACCCCACAAACGACAAAGATCTCGCAAACTCAAAGACTTCATGGGAAAATAAGGTCGTCCAAACACAGGTTAGTAATTAAACTAATCAGTTTAGACTGTATTTCTGGTGTGTGACACGTTGGAATCTGACGACCAGAGTGAGTTTGACGTAGTGAAACGTTGTTTTTAGTTGCTTGATTGCTACTTTGGTGTTATTGAAGTTGTTATTGTTTTCTGAACACTCCCAGCCAAAAGAGGTTTTGATTGTTGATTAGTTGAAGACTTAAATGGATTTAACTATGCCAACATGCTGTTCAGTTTGTTAAAGATCTCAATCTTTGAAAAGTCATTGTAGATTAATACTACTTAAGGTACTATAATCTACACTGATCTCCCAATCATTTAGATAGAACCGATTCGATCGTTTCTATTCTAGATCTATTCATTTTGATGAGTCTCGCCATAGACTTCAAAATTTATAGGGAATACCAAATCTTGCGTCGTTCGTCTAAAAGACAACAGACATTTAGACCAAACTAGATTTCATTTTTTTATTTTAGTTTAACCTAAACTAAATAATGAATGGAGGAATAGTTTGAATGAAGAGGCCTTCGTTACAGAAGCCCTCCACATTTCTATAGGTATAGATCCCTATTTCTGATTTTTACAGCATTGATCCACCCCTTAATTGGTAATTGTAGCTGATCTAATCCATGATAGCTTACATACCAGGTGCATATAGGTAAGGCTTAATGTAGAATCCCTATCATAAGCCCACCTAAAACCACATAATTGCATGACACATTGAACCAGGGTGGCACCGACTGGAAGCCATCCAGCCTGCAACCTTCGATGTGGGGACCTGCTGATCCAACGTTGGTCTTCAACCTTCATCCAAGGCCCGCCTCCTCTGCTTCAATCGAGGGATCCCCTCTACATGCTGAAAAAACCCATTCTTGCTGATGAAATCAATAACCCCCATCGTTGTGGATTTACCGTTGTGGATTATAAGACTTTGTTTCCAAAGGGATCACAGACTCAGTTTTCCATGGGTTAACAGACTATGTTTTCCAAAGGATTGAAAGCTTACCGCAAAGGGATTACCTACGAACAGTATGGAATTTCCAAAACATTATGGGAGTATAATTTTGAACTTTTTTTGATTTTTTGATTTTTTTTTTCCACTTGCTGGATTGCATAGAGGTCAGAGACATTCGGTGGTATCCTTTCGTGTTGGAACTCATCTCCAAGGACAGGCGATGACTTCCAAAAAGGGGGACTGTAGTGATACACCTAGCCTCTGATATTTTAGGCTTGACCTTCATGTACACCTCTCTGCATCTCTTTGGAACTCTCAGTGTTACACCTTCTTGAGGCCCTCAAGGAGACAAATGGACACTTATATTTTTTACAATTATTATGAATTAATGGACACTAATTAATCAGATTGAACTTTCTCTTTAATGTGTGTTAATTCAGAATTGATCAAACAGTATTTTTGTCATTTCAATGATGATTTTACTAAGATGGTATATTTTAAATATGACAAAGTTAAGAGAACATCTCAGAATGATCGTGCTTTGAACTGTCTGCTCTATGCAGAATAAGTGTCTAAGGTTGAATGGACAATCCTTCGTATTTGTTTGAACTGTTTTTGTTTCGAAGGAAAAGTGCTAGACATAGCTTGCTTTCGGTCTCCCGTCCTTTCTAAAAACAATGAATCAGTTCTCAAAACAAAGTACTGACTTGTGCACATGCACCTGCATCTTCTCACGTATGTTTTCTATGTTTTGTCTACCCTATCATCTGTCACTCAAACTCACTCATTTGCAAAGTCACACCCTCTCTAGGGGTGCAACAACCAATCAGCAGGAAGTATGTGACTAAGTCACACCCCCTTCTTAAGGGGCACTTCCTGCATTTTGGGTTAGAGTTTCGAGGAGAACGAACTGTCAACCTGCTCTCTCCTCTGGGAAAGCTGGAGACGGCCCGGTCATGTGTCAACGACCCACGTCTCCGCTAGGATCATAGTAAAGCCTTACTGTGATCCTGTCACTCTTCTGGAAGAATTTGTTTTCTAAAGTTTTATTTTGAAAGTCAGTCTGTGCGCTTGACCGTTGTTTCCTGCCGAGGGAGGCGAGTTCCTCGTATCGTGAATCAGCACACTCACGCTGAAGTCCAACTGGACGGCCACTGGACAAACCCATCCACGTGTGTGTCCACAAACTTCTCCACTCTTGTCTCCAAGAGACGAACCTTCAACAGGTAACGAGCCGTGGTGTGTTTGAGCGTGCGGGAGCCCAGCAGTCTGTTCGTGTGGGGGAAACGGTGTCACCCAGTCTGGTTCAAAGTAACCAACTTTAGCTTAACTTAGCTTCCAGTATTCCTTCCTCCTATTTCTTATTTTCATAAAGCCTTTTTAATTTGGAATGAATAAATAATCTAAAGAAAGAAGGAAAAAATAAAAGTCATACCTTGTGGGACTCGATCCCACGAGGTCTAGAAAAAGTTAGGAACAGCTAACAGCGCAATGCTTTAACCAGTAAGCCACCAGGACACATGCATATTTTGAGGTCCACATTTCTTATAAACAAACTTTCTTTGGCTTTAGCTGGTCATTTATTTCCATGAGTGACGCTGCTAATAAGGACAGATTTTCTTTTCTTGACCTCAGAGACCAGAACTTCATTCTCCGCACCGGTAGAGTTCTTCTTTTTTACTTTTCGCTGTCATTTTATGAACGAACACGTTTTGCCTCTGAGGCAGGAAACGTAGCCTTATATGGCGTTTTGAGGGGTGGGAATTATGTAAATAAGCTCACGCGTGCACGCGCAGCTGTTTAGAACAGGTGGGATTCATCATATTTACGCAAGCCATTTACACACGTTTCCTCATGATAGAAGACTTTGTTGAATCTGACGTGGCATGTTCATACGAACGCTTCGTAAGAACAAAAGTAGGAGAAACGTAGGATAAGAATACGAACAGTTTCATGAATGAGGGCCAATGTGTTGACTGAAGAAAACCAGCATGTGTCACTAAAACAGAATTTATATACCTAAAAAGCTAAGTCTGGTCCTCTGGACATTCAAAAGACAAAACAAAAAAAGCCAAAAAAAATTGTAGAAACGTTTCGTCTAGGGATGCACCGATACCAGATTTTTGAAAACCGAGTACAAGTACAAGTACTTACATTAAAGTACTTGCCGATACCAAGTACCGATACAAGTACTAATTAATATTTTTAAAAATCATTCTAATTAACTTAAACTGTTTATTTTCATTAGACACTTCAAACATAAATAAACAAAGTACATTACTATTGGTAATCTGTAAAGTATGTCCAAACTTGTACAAAAAAATAAAATGTTTTACATTTGAACTCTTACATAGTCAATGAAATGAAATGAAACTGGTATCGGGTCCTGTAGTATCGGAGCCCTTTTATGAGTACGAGTACGAGTAAACGCACATGGTATCGGACCGATACCCAATACTGTACTGGTATCGGTATCGGTGCATCCCTAGTTTCGTCTTTCGTCCGAAAGACTTCCTTAGTCTGAGAAGCTGTATTCAGCTCAGTCTTATAAATAGTACCCTCTCACAGTGGATAATTTATATACATTCTGGACCTTTGCTAGAGAAACATTTCTTGCAGCAGACCTCGCTGAAATTAAATAATAACATATAAACTCGCTAAATATTAACCCATTTTCTCACTGGTGAATAAAGAAACTAGTTATTTAAAGCAAATCCCCAAATCAGTTTAATATAAGTTCAGTAATTAAATTAAGGATACAGAGATTAATCAGATTATCAGTTTTAAGCAGATGATTCAGGCATGGTTGTGCAGCAGCTACAACCAGCTACTGTAGTCCACATTGTAGGTTTTATAAGTGAGAACACTACTTTTAAAATTAATTTAAAGTGTACAACTTCTACTTAATGTTGTTAAACATATGTTTAGATATTTAAATTAAGCAGTTATACTGTATTTTGCTAAATGAAAAATCAGATTTGGCTAAAAATGCTGATTTGTAAAAAATCTCAAACCGTTCAACCTCTAATTGGTTTAGCACAGGCTCAGATCAAGAGTCGTTTATAAAATAAAAATACAAACAGGTTCGACCCAAAACCAGTTTGGTCCAATTCAACAGTCACAATAATTGAAGTGTGCTTGAATTCAATTCAACAACAAACGTGCTGAATTCAAGCAGCCAACAAACGACACCAGGGTGACACGGGATCAGAACTGTTGTCTCTCAGAGAGAAGGTCGCAGGTTCAAATCCCAGCCTTTCTGGGTGTAGTTTGCATGTTCTCTACATGCATGTGTGGGTTTTCTCCAGGTACTCCAGTTTCCTCCCACAGACCAAAAACATGCAGGTTAGGTTGATTGGCAACTAAATTGTCTCTAGGTGTGGGTGAGAGAATGAATGGTTGTTTGTCTCATTTGTCTCTATGTGGCCCTGTGATGGACTGGAGACATGTCCAAGGTGTACCCCACCTCTCACACAGTGACTGCTGGACATTGGTACCACCCCCCATGACCCATAAAGGAAGAAATGGGTCAAGATGGATGATGGATGGACAAATGACTGAAGTTTTACTTTGATGCAAAAAGGGATGAAGAAAGTTAACATGAAGAGACAATCCTGACCCATAAGAAACTTTCTTTATCTCATATCTGAGGGCCCCACAGACCGTGACATGTTTTAGAAAAGGTCTTAAAACCTTTCTTTTTATCTAGTTTTTTAATTAATTGAATACTGTATTGCTTTTTTTTTAATTGCACCCACAGTTTTTATTTGAGTATTTTATCTGCATTTTGTGAATTTTAAGTTTTTGATGCAATCATCTGTGAGGCACCATCTTCTTGGTTGTTCCTACTCTTGGTTGCATTTATGGTTGATTTTTAACTTTATGTTATTTAATGTTCATACACTGTAGCACGTTGAGATCTGTTCTGTATGTAAAGTGCATTATAAATAAAAGTTATTATTATTTCTTCTTGTCCTCTTAAAGACAGAAGCAGACAGAGGCTACAACAGACACATGTTCACTGAAGGTTTAAGTAATACTGTATTGTGCTCAAACTCCTCTACAAGAAACTGACCAGCAGAAGCTTTTTATTCCAGCAGAATTAACCGCAAAATGTTTTTAATGAACATTTTAGTTGTAAAAAATAATCTGCTTTCGAACCGATTTTCAAAGCTTTTCACACAAAAACCAACAAAGCCCTTCCATTTGTTTCACAGCTTCTGTCCAGATTCATCTGTTGCTAATGGCTCATCATGTTAGCATGTAGCCTGCTAGCTGCCTAATTCACAGAAAGCGGTCGACATTAGTCAAGCACGCGCACAAGTGCACAAATCTGACGGCTAACTAGCTTCTTTTTATAGTAACGATTAAAATACTGTAACAATTTTAACACTTTTCATCCAAATGTCTTGCCTGTTCGGAGCTGCTCTTCCTTGTTTACTTCCTCATGACTCCTCACGTGACTGACTGGTCTGCGCAGAGTTCACGAGTTGGAATTACGACCTGAGGGGGCGTTCCAGTTCATATTACCGCTCGGAAACACGTAATTACGACCTCCGAGGACAACTGGAACGCAGCATGAAGTTGATAAATGTCCCAGCAGCGATTAAAATTGCTTTCATAAAATGTACAGACAGTTAAAGGTGGAGTCTGCAGTTTCTGTAGAACATCAGCACTTAGAAAAAATTTCAACAAGCAAAGCATTCTGATCCCTCCCCCTCAGAGCCATATATGGCACTGCCCCCTTGTGGTCTGTTAAAATTCAAATTCAAGCTCTGTTTTTATTGGCTGATTCGAATTCAAGCTCGGTTTTTATTGGCTGGTTACAAACTCTGTTTTTATTGGCTGTCAGTGTCCTGGTCACTCTGTGTTTTCAGTGTTTTTATAAATGCTGATAGAGAAGCAAGGGGACTATAGTTTTTTTCAGAGATTACTTTGTCTAACATCAGTTTGTCAGTAGATAGTGACTGAGTGAAGAAATATGTTAAAAATATATTGTTTGAAAAGTTACAGACTACATTACAATCTTACATACTGTAGCTTTAAGTAATCAATAATCAGTTAAAGTGCGACTAAACCCAAAATTAACTTTTTCTAGCTGATAAACTCCCTAGAATGTGTTTAAAATATTATCTAGCACTATGGCTGTGTTTATTTTCACATAATTGTGCATATCTGTGTAAATTGGCAATATTTGGTCTAAAACTGTGTTTACGGTAGTCCTTTGGGTTGAACAGAGGTTATTGCACCTTAATTTTCATATTGGTCAGGACTGTTCACTCTGGTGTGTCTTGTACACTCTGATGTCACACAGGTGGTTCAAGCAGAGCCGATCCCCTGCAGAGATGAGAAGTGCATACCTTATATGGAAATGCTGCATTTCACTCCTGACAAGCGGTTTTATTTTTATTTTCATTTTCATTGTTTTAGGCCTTTGGTTTTGGATGGAATGGGTGGAATAGATAAATACATCTACATGTTTATTCTTTGTTGTTGCTTGGTGTATATTGT
>JBBPBX010028247.1:14114-36706 GCA_038048925.1 Garcialebias charrua
AGGAAATAAACTAGTATCACTACAGGCACATTTTGAGAGAGGGCACTTCACAAAGACACAGTCAGGCTGTGTGAGACTGAAGGAGGTTCCAACCGTTTGTTTTCATCACCCAGAACCAAATGAGAAGAACAGCAGAACTTTCACTGACCAGTGATCACACATATTGTGCTAAAGTTCCTGTTTTTAGTTTTCTACATTCACCTTATAATCTAGCTGTTTTTGCAATCTTATTTTAATTTGATTAAAATTTTAAAAAAATCTGTATGCCTCTTTTATAACTGTCTATTGTCATCACTGTTGTCATCATCCTTTGGTTGTAACCAGCTCTCTCTCTCTTGTCATTGAGTCCTCAAAGCTCAATGGGATTAACCTGCCTAAATAAAAGGTTGAATGAATAGTTGAATGAATAAAGTAAACTTTGATACGAAAGGTGTTAAATAATACACATATTTTTATTGAACAATAATCTTCATGCAAACCACTGGTTTGATCTGATGTCCTCTCACCACCCCGTGTTGGGACTTAGCAGGCACAAGATGGAAGAGTACAACAAAGACATTACATTCCTTCAAGACATGGTAGCACTCTTCTGTGGACTCAAAATAGGTCAAACTGGAAGCTGGAAACCAGTTCAAACAGGAATTGTGATGGCAACATCTACAATTTTATGTCTACAAAAAGACATGCTGTCCTGTCCCAACACCAGTGGAGTTTCATCAGGCACTGAAATCCATCACAGTTGGGCAGTTCCTTACAACAGTCAAATCTGGAAGCTATCAGGAGAACGATGGCAGTCTTCTGGCAGAGTTCCTGGACATTAAGGAGACATTTCACAGTCCTGTCATAAGTGTGGAGCAGCTGATTGGAAACACAGGTCCTTCTGTATTCTGTACCATCTTACAGGATACATAATAAATAAAGTCATCAAACATTCCAACATCTGTGATGGATGCTCAAGTTCAATTAAGCAAAATGATGAGACTCTGGAAGGAGAGCATGGTGCCACTGACACTGAAGGAATTCAAACCAGGAGTCCTGTGTCGGCCATCACATGAAGCCTTCAGTCTGGTCCAGAAAGTTGAAAGGCTTTTCAGAACAAGGACCAGTCAATCCTTCATGGAGCTCCCCAACACCATGGATACTCTATGGAGAGAAGCAAGTCTATTAGAAAGCATTCTTCCTTCATGTCATGATGTGCAAAGAAAAATAACAGAAATAATTCTTATTTCTTGTTCTGTCTTGAAAGAGAGCCTAATCTGAACTTGGCCCATGATTACCATACGCTAAACTAATACTATAATACAAATTCAAATTAACAGTCCTGCAGTAAATACCAATTTGTGACGGTTATGGTGTTAAAATAATTTTATTCAAACTTCTTGATTCAGAAATTATTGTTTTGGGAAGACATAAAACGAGAACTTGTACCCCAACCGTCTCTCCCACGTAAACGTACGTTTCGTTTTTTTGTTTGTTTTTGTTTTTGCTTTGTTCGTTGCTTAGAAAGAAAAGACAAAAACGAAAGTTGCACAGAGCAAAACAATATAAAAACAAATAATAAAACAAAACGAAGACGTAACGAACGAGACTCACACACACATACACACACAACTGTCTCGCCTTCGCGTCTGAAACCACATCCCTACCCCGCCACCACACGCACGAGGGATTTTATTAAATGTTAGTCCCATACCGGGAGTCGAACCCGGGCCGCCTGGGTGAAATCCAGGAATCCTAACCACTGGACCATATGGGATTTTATTTATTTATTTTTATTTTGTTTTATTATTTTTTTTATCTGATTGCTTTTTGTTTCTTTTTTTTATTTTAAAGAAAACCTTTCAAGGAAAGTGAAAGCCGAACCGACACACAAACACAAGAATGGCCCCAGCAGAGCTCTGCGTAAGGCAATACGTCTCTGTACGTCGTACGTACGCAGAGGCACAAGCGTAGCCCCGCAGGGCACGAACGCGCAAAGCTCAAATTTTACGACCGCGTACGCGAGGCGCGTTGTCTCACAATAAACTGCCCGGCGCCGGACTGTTTTGTATGTGACACAAATGTATTAAATTCCCCTTCTTCATTCCTGATCTGGACTTTTCTTTTGTTTTTTGCCAAAAGTCAAGTGATCGCTTCATCCTCCGATGAGAAGGAAATTAATGAATTTGTCACGAGCGAACTAAACTCATGTCCAACATAGCTGCGCGAGGTTCTAAATGTTTCCTGGTGTTCTGGTGTGCTGGACCAGCGCTCCCTGTTTTTATTTTATTTTTTAGACTGTTTTATTAACATATAAACACAGAAAACCGCTGCGCAGCCCGTGCCTTTTTCCCCCCACCCGACCTGTCAATCAATTCAGTAGGCGTGTCGGCAAATGACCAATCAGCAACCTCAGTTTGTCCCGTAGGTAAACGCTCTGCGCGCAGCTGCTCAAATTAAGACAAGAATTTGGAGCAAAAACCCGAGCATTTAACGCGAGAACGAATGCAGAGCTGTGCTGGTGAACGCGTGCGCACAGAACACGCGTGTAGAGCGGCGTACAGGCCGTACGCAGAGCTCTGCCTGGGCCTTAACGAACACACACCACCCCCACCCTCGCGCGTCCCAGACCGTATCCCTCCCCGCCACACCCACCGAAGAAAGGGAAGGGGGGGGGTAAGCGGGACCCCCCGCGACACGCACAAGGGTTAAATAAAATGTTTTTATGGGAAAAACCGGAGTCCCCGGAGGAAACCCAAACAAGCACGTATAGAACTTGCAAACTCCCTCAGAAAGGTCCCTGGACAAGATTTAATCTTGCAACTTTCTTGCTGAGAGGCGTCACTGTGTGGGCTTTTTTTTTTTTTATAAAATGATTATGGGAAAAACCGGAGTCCCCGGAGGAAACCCTTCTCACAGAGCGGCCACAACAGTCCCTCAGCTGTGACCACTGGTCTACCATGGACGTTCAGAAAAGCAGTTGTTATCAAAATGTTCAAACGCATCTTCTATCAATCGGTCAAAAACAATTGCAACTGCTGCAATGACAGCAACGTCTACGGTAAAGTTCAGTGTGCTTTTGACAATAGAACCCAAACATCTGACCAGACTCGGAGTTGCTGATGTCTCAGAGGCTACTTCTCCCAGTGCATCCAGTTCTTCTGAAGGATCTTCTGCAGGCTGAAGGACCAAGGCGGGACTATCCTGAATAGTCGATGCCTCAAAATCCCCTTCTGCCTGTACATCCAATTCTTCAGACACCGAAGGATCTTCTGCAGGCTGAAGGACCAAGGCGGGACCATCTTGAATAGTCGATGCCTCAAAATCTACTTCTGCCTGTACATCCAATTCTTCAGACACCGAAGGATCTTCTGCAGGTTGAAGGACCAAGGCGGGACCGTCTTGAATAGTCGATGCCTCAAAATCTACTTCTGCCTGTACATCCAATTCTTCAGACACCGAAGGATCTTCTGCAGGTTGAAGGACCAAGGCGGGACCGTCTTGAATAGTCGATGCCTCAAAATCTACTTCTGCCTGTACATCCAATTCTTCAGACACCGAAGGATCTTCTGCAGGTTGAAGGACCAAGGCGGGACCGTCTTGAATAGTCGATGCCTCAAAATCTACTTCTGCCTGTACATCCAATTCTTCAGACACCGAAGGATCTTCTGCAGGTTGAAGGACCAAGGCGGGACCATCTTGAATAGTCGATGCCTCAAAATCTACTTCTGCCTGTACATCCAATTCTTCAGACACCGAAGGATCTTCTGCAGGCTGAAGGACCAAGGCGGGACCATCTTGAATAGTCGATGCCTCAAAATCTACTTCTGCCTGGACATCCAATTCTTCAGACACCGAAGGATCTTCTGCAGGCTGAAGGACCAAGGCGGGACCGTCTTGAATAGTCGATGCCTCAAAATCTACTTCTGCCTGGACATCCAATTCTTCAGACACCGAAGGATCTTCTGCAGGCTGAAGGACCAAGGCGGGACCATCTTGAATAGTCGATGCCTCAAAATCTACTTCTGCCTGGACATCCAATTCTTCAGACACCGAAGGATCTTCTGCAGGCTGAAGGACCAAGGCGGGACCATCTTGAATAGTCGATGCCTCAAAATCTACTTCTGCCTGGACATCCAATTCTTCAGACACCGAAGGATCTTCTGCAGGCTGAAGGACCAAGGCGGGACCGTCTTGAATAGTCGATGCCTCAAAATCTACTTCTGCCTGGACATCCAATTCTTCAGACACCGAAGGATCTTCTGCAGGCTGCAGGACCAAGGCGGGACCATCCTGAATAGTTGTCTTCTGCACTGGTTCAGTCGTCTGTCTGGATAGCCATAACCCCAGTTCAAGAAAAGGACTGTGTTTGTAATTCTGTGGGTCAAATGGAATACGTGAAGCATTTTTCTTGTGCTGTGTCGTTGAAACTGCCGGAATAAAATTGTCTTTCTGCTCCACAGGTAAAACCAGGTCTGCTGAATGTGTTCCAAAGGATGCTGCTTTGTCTGGAAGGCTAACTTCAGAACTTGTTTTTTCCTGAACAATTCTATTCTTATGCTCAGTCACTTGAATGGATAGTTGCTTTGACAAGTCAATTTGATGTTGGAGGTCTGAAAAAGCTTCTTGCCGATTCGTAATTGCACCTGTTGCTCTTTCATCAAAACCGGATTGTCTTACTCCTTGTTCTGTTTGGACCATTTTTGACGCCATTCTCAAATCTAAGTTTGTCTTTAAGGACTGTGTTTGAAGGAACTCAGCTTCTTCTTTACACTGCAGGTAGAGTTCTTTGAAGGTGGCTGTTTCAGCTTTTTCCTTCTGAAGGTCTGCCTCAAGATTTTTTAAGGATTGTGTTTTAAAATCAGCTTCACCTTTCAACTGCAGGTAGAGTTCTTTGAAGGTGGCTGTTTCAGCTTTTTCCTTCTGAAGGTCTTCCTCAAGATTTTTTAAGGATTGTGTTTTAATATCAGCTTCACCTTTCAACTGCAGGTAGAGATTTTTGAAGGTGGCTGTTTCAGCTTTTTCCTTCTGAAGGTCTGCCTCAAGATTTTTTAAGCATTGTATTTTAAAATCAGCTTCACCTTTCAACTGCAGGTAGAGATCTTTGAAGGTGGCTGTTTCAGCTTTTTCCTTCTGAAGGTCTTCCTCAAGATTTTTTAAGGATTGTGTTTTAATATCAGCTTCACCTTTCAACTGCAGGTAGAGATTTTTGAAGGTGGCTGTTTCAGCTTTTTCCTTCTGAAGGTCTTCCTCAAGATTTTTTAAGGATTGTGTTTTAATATCAGCTTCACCTTTCAACTGCAGGTAGAGATTTTTGAAGGTGGCTGTTTCAGCTTTTTCCTTCTGAAGGTCTTCCTCAAGATTTTTTAAGGATTGTGTTTTAATATCAGCTTCACCTTTCAACTGCAGGTAGAGATTTTTGAAGGTGGCTGTTTCAGCTTTTTCCTTCTGAAGGTCTGCCTCAAGATTTTTTAAGGATTGTGTTTTAATATCAGCTTCACCTTTCAACTGCAGGTAGAGATTTTTGAAGGTGGCTGTTTCAGCTTTTTCCTTCTTAAGGTCTGCCTCAAGATTTTTTAAGGATTGTGTTTTAATATCAGCTTCACCTTTCAACTGCAGGTAGAGATTTTTGAAGGTGGCTGTTTCAGCTTTTTCCTTCTTAAGGTCTGCCTCAAGATTTTTTAAGGATTGTGTTTTAATATCAGCTTCACCTTTCAACTGCAGGTAGAGATTTTTGAAGGTGGCTGTTTCAGCTTTTTCCTTCTGAAGGTCTTCCTCAAGATTTTTTAAGGATTGTGTTTTAATATCAGCTTCACCTTTCAACTGCAGGTAGAGATTTTTGAAGGTGGCTGTTTCAGCTTTTTCCTTCTGAAGGTCTTCCTCAAGATTTTTTAAGGATTGTGTTTTAATATCAGCTTCACCTTTCAACTGCAGGTAGAGATCTTTGAAGGTGGCTGTTTCAGCTTTTTCCTTCTGAAGGTCTGCCTCAAGATTTTTTAAGGATTGTGTTTTAATATCAGCTTCACCTTTCAACTGCAGGTAGAGTTTTTGAAGGTGGCTGTTTCAGCTTTTTCCTTCTTAAGGTCTGCCTCAAGATTTTTTAAGGATTGTGTTTTAATATCAGCTTCACCTTTCAACTGCAGGTAGAGATTTTTGAAGGTGGCTGTTTCAGCTTTTTCCTTCTGAAGGTCTGCCTCAAGATTTTTTAAGGATTGTGTTTTAATATCAGCTTCACCTTTCAACTGCAGGTAGAGATTTTTGAAGGTGGCTGTTTCAGCTTTTTCCTTCTGAAGGTCTGCCTCAAGATTTTTTAAGGATTGTGTTTTAATATCAGCTTCACCTTTCAACTGCAGGTAGAGATCTTTGAAGGTGGCTGTTTCAGCTTTTTCCTTCTGAAGGTCTGCCTCAAGATTTTTTAAGGATTGTGTTTTAATATCAGCTTCACCTTTCAACTGCAGGTAGAGATCTTTGAAGGTGGCTGTTTCAGCTTTTTCCTTCTGAAGGTCTGCCTCAAGATTTTTTAAGGATTGTGTTTTAATATCAGCTTCACCTTTCAACTGCAGGTAGAGATTTTTGAAGGTGGCTGTTTCAGCTTTTTCCTTCTTAAGGTCTGCCTCAAGATTTTTTAAGGATTGTGTTTTAATATCAGCTTCACCTTTCAACTGCAGGTAGAGATTTTTGAAGGTGGCTGTTTCAGCTTTTTCCTTCTGAAGGTCTTCCTCAAGATTTTTTAAGGATTGTGTTTTAATATCAGCTTCACCTTTCAACTGCAGGTAGAGATTTTTGAAGGTGGCTGTTTCAGCTTTTTCCTTCTGAAGGTCTTCCTCAAGATTTTTTAAGGATTGTGTTTTAATATCAGCTTCACCTTTCAACTGCAGGTAGAGATTTTTGAAGGTGGCTGTTTCAGCTTTTTCCTTCTTAAGGTCTGCCTCAAGATTTTTTAAGGATTGTGTTTTAATATCAGCTTCACCTTTCAACTGCAGGTAGAGATTTTTGAAGGTGGCTGTTTCAGCTTTTTCCTTCTGAAGGTCTTCCTCAAGATTTTTTAAGGATTGTGTTTTAATATCAGCTTCACCTTTCAACTGCAGGTAGAGATTTTTGAAGGTGGCTGTTTCAGCTTTTTCCTTCTGAAGGTCTGCCTCAAGATTTTTTAAGGATTGTGTTTTAATATCAGCTTCACCTTTCAACTGCAGGTAGAGATCTTTGAAGGTGGCTGTTTCAGCTTTTTCCTTCTGAAGGTCTTCCTCAAGATTTTTTAAGGATTGTGTTTTAATATCAGCTTCACCTTTCAACTGCAGGTAGAGATTTTTGAAGGTGGCTGTTTCAGCTTTTTCCTTCTGAAGGTCTGCCTCAAGATTTTTTAAGGATTGTGTTTTAATATCAGCTTCACCTTTCAACTGCAGGTAGAGTTCTTTGAAGGTGGCTGTTTCAGCTTTTTCCTTCTGAAGGTCTTCCTCAAGATTTTTTAAGGATTGTGTTTTAATATCAGCTTCACCTTTCAACTGCAGGTAGAGATTTTTGAAGGTGGCTGTTTCAGCTTTTTCCTTCTGAAGGTCTTCCTCAAGATTTTTTAAGGATTGTGTTTTAATATCAGCTTCACCTTTCAACTGCAGGTAGAGATTTTTGAAGGTGGCTGTTTCAGCTTTTTCCTTCTGAAGGTCTGCCTCAAGATTTTTTAAGGATTGTGTTTTAATATCAGCTTCACCTTTCAACTGCAGGTAGAGTTCTTTGAAGGTGGCTGTTTCAGCTTTTTCCTTCTGAAGGTCTTCCTCAAGATTTTTTAAGGATTGTGTTTTAATATCAGCTTCACCTTTCAACTGCAGGTAGAGATTTTTGAAGGTGGCTGTTTCAGCTTTTTCCTTCTTAAGGTCTGCCTCAAGATTTTTTAAGCATTGTATTTTAAAATCAGCTTCACCTTTCAACTGCAGGTAGAGTTCTTTGAAGGTGGCTGTTTCAGCTTTTTCCTTCTGAAGGTCTGCCTCAAGATTTTTTAAGGATTGTGTTTTAATATCAGCTTCACCTTTCAACTGCAGGTAGAGATTTTTGAAGGTGGCTGTTTCAGCTTTTTCCTTCTGAAGGTCTTCCTCAAGATTTTTTAAGGATTGTGTTTTAATATCAGCTTCACCTTTCAACTGCAGGTAGAGATTTTTGAAGGTGGCTGTTTCAGCTTTTTCCTTCTGAAGGTCTTCCTCAAGATTTTTTAAGGATTGTGTTTTAATATCAGCTTCACCTTTCAACTGCAGGTAGAGATTTTTGAAGGTGGCTGTTTCAGCTTTTTCCTTCTGAAGGTCTGCCTCAAGATTTTTTAAGCATTGTATTTTAAAATCAGCTTCACCTTTCAACTGCATGGAGAGTTTTTTGAAGGTGGCTGTTTCAGCTTCTTCCTTCTGAAGGTCTACCTCTTGATATTTTAAGCATTGTGTTTTAAACTCAGCTTCTTCTTTCTTCCGCAGGTGGAGATTTTTGAAGGTGGCTGTTTCAGCTTTTTCCTTCTGAAGGTCTGCCTCAAGATTTTTTAATGATTGTGTTCTAAACCTAGCTTCAGCTTTCCACTGCTGGTATTTTTTTTTGAAGGTGGCTGTTTCAGCTTTTTCTTTCTGAAGGTCTGCCTCAAGATTTTTTGTTATTTGTGTTAAGACACTGACAGCATTCTCTGGTTCAGTCTCAACTTCTTCCCCGCAAACGCTAACCACTCCCTCTGTCCCTTGGCGGGTGTTTGGAGGTGAGTGACAAAATCTTCTAGATGCCATTTTTTCTCTTAAAAAATAAAAAAGATGAATCTTCTTTTAATTTCTCCTGGAATCAGGTAAGGTGCGAACGAGCTGTGTCCTCTGCAGCGTTTGAAATGCAAACTAAATTAGCTTCTTTAAATAGCCTCCTATAGCGTCCTCCTTTATGACGTATCAAAGGCGCTCCAGCAGGAGGGCGTCACTCGCCTTTGATCATGCTTACGTCATCGTTTAATGACGTATCAAAGGCGCTCCAGCAGCAGGGCGTCGTGTCTTTGTAATTACGTCATCGTACGTACGCCTCGTTTGTGTAAACAGGTAAAATGCCTGTTTCGTTTTAATGTACGACTTTTATTAGAGGCGAACATGTTCTCCAGACGAGTCACGCAGCGTTGCGTACCAAAACGTGCAGCTCGATTTGAAACGTCGAGGCACGTCACGTGACGTCCATATACTGATCTTTATTATTATTTAAAAATAAACAACTGCGTAACATGACAGCAGATCAGTAGGATTTTGTAGAGAAACTTCCGTTCGCAGCTTCATTGCAGAAACATCGAAGTTGGATTTTATCTAAATTGAACCATTCTTTGAAATAAATTTAAATATCACATTTAGGGTCTGAACTGTCATCTTGATCTATATTTTATGGGGTTTAACAACTACAATTTAATGTTTATGATTTTCATCAGTTGATGCACGTTACAGCAGGGGCGATTCTAGGATCTGAACTTTAGGGGGCTTAGCCCCCAGTGTTGACAGTAACTCTTGGCTTGAATGTGGTGGCCATGTAAGTTCAATAATAAAGTTATTTCATTGGTCAGATTAGTATGTTTGCACTCTTTGCACACGTTCAAACATTTTGTCCTAAACTACTACAATGTAATCTTCAAATAAATAAAGCAAACAGGTGCTGTACACAACTTCCATTCATAAATGGAAGGAGGTTGAGGAGCATTAAATGTAGAACCACTAGACTGAGGAATAGCTTCTACCCTGAGGCTGTTAGACTCATGAATAAATAAATAATAAGAATAATCACTGCAAAATATCACATCATGCTGATGCTGATCTGTTTTCTTGATGCTGTGTTCATTTGTGACCATTTGCTCATACACTCATGTTCGTGCGGCTGTTTGTAATGATTTTGTTTTCTATTACATTAGTGCTTAGTGTATTTCTAATTGATGTTTTTCTTAGTCAATCCTAGATGTTCTTACTGTTTTTATCTTACATTTTGTTGTTGAATGTAACTGGGACCCTGTGTACATAATCCCGTTTCATCACATGTACCACATGCGGTGCAAATGACAATAAAGATTCTCTGACTCTCTGACTCTGATAAATATCACTGAAATAATTCTAAATAAAATAATGATGCATAACCACTCTGCATTTGGAATTGCCCATTGCAAAATATCATTGCATTGCAAACTGCCATTTGAATAAAGGTGCCGATAATATGAGTCCTCATCCATCATGGGTGTCAGAAGCATTTGTAATGTTGGGAGGGGAATCACTGGTGGGAGGGTCTGGGGGTCCTCCCCCAGAAAAATTTTGAATAAAGTGAGATGATGCCATTTCCTGCATTTGGTGTATTTTAATGGGTTGTTAAACATCTGTTTACCTACATTTATAAACAAATTTACATTTGTAGAATTCAATAATTTTTTTAGACAGATTCCTCGTTCAACTAGTCCATATATGCATCATCCTGTTTTTAAACTCCTATGGCTAAGATAATTAAATTAATGTGACACAATTGATCACCAATTATGACTTTAGGCGTGCACTTCAGTTTTACTTTGCTCATTTTTGATTTAGTTTTATTCGTAAGACAACTTGTCATTGTGCTAAGCAATGGTGACGTTAAAATGTATAACAATTAGAAGAATTAGAAGCCCAACAACAGAACACCACTCGGGTTCCGATCGTGGGGGAGGGCGTTCCTCCCAACCACACCCCTCCAGGTCTCATTGCCCACGTGAGTGTTGAAATCCCCCAATGTACAGGCACCAAGGTCAGGGGCAACAAGTATGTCCACTCCTACTCTGCGCCACTCGCAGGGGCAGCTCCAGAGTGGAAGAGTGTCCAACCCCTGTCAAGGAAACTGGTTCCAGAGCCAGAGCCATGCGTTGAGGTGAGTCCGACTATTTCTAGCCGGAACCTCTCAACCTCACAGCTCAGGCTCCTTCCCCACCAGAGAGGTGACTTTCTATGTCCCAATAACCAGCTTCTGTAGCCGAGGATCAGACCGCCAAGGTCCCCACCCTTGGCCACCACCCATCCTACATTGCACCTGACCACTTTGGCCCCTCCCATAGGTGGTGAGTCCATGGGAAGGGGGACCCACATCTCCTCTTCAGGCTGTGCCCAGCCAAGCTCCATGGGTAAAAGGCCAGAAATTTTTATGGTGATATCAAGACAATTCCATATTCCCTGAATTACATTTGTACAATGCAGTGTTCCTAGACTAGTTCTAAATGGAGGTTTTACAAACATTTCTATTCCCTTAGTTATAATGACTCTCTAACAAACAAACAAAAACAAAAAAACTGTTTTAATCGAATATTTGGGGGTAAACGTTTTTTATGAGCTTTATAACTTGTAAAATACTATATTCAACCAAGTCATAAAATTTTGATAATTTCAACTGATTAAATAATATTTGTTGGGTGACCATAGCCCATGTTTAATTATTATAGCTCTTTTTTTTTTGTAAAATGAAAATTGGGTTTGTAATTGTTTTGCATGCTTTTCCCCAAACTTCAATACAATAGATTAAATATGGAACAATCATTACATTATACAAAATACACAAAGCTTTGTCATTCAAAAACTATTTTACTTTATACAGTAATGCAATTTATTTTGATATTTTAATAAGTAATTAATAAGGACTCATTCAACCTTTATTTAGTCAGGTAAATCTTTTGAACCTCATGGGCTCATTTACGAAAGCGACCTGCTAAAACTAAAGAACAATGAACAGCAATGATAGAATTTCCTTAAACAATAAACAAACAAACAATAAACAATAGAAAAACAAAAGAGAGAAAAAAAACAAAAGATTTTTTTTTAACAAAGCATCAATAAACTAGCAAAACATTATAAGGTAGACGTATAAAATGATAATAAATAAAATTACATGAGATTTCCATGTCATCTTCTCATCAATAACGACACTCAAACATTTTATTTCATTAATTGTGAATTTCAGAACTGTCAGTTTTAAATAGGACTTCAATAATTTTCTTTCCTAAATATTATGTAGTTTTATTTATTTATTTATTTATTACAAATTTAATGATTACTTATTAAGTTGGAACCAAGTTTGTATTTTTACAAATTCTGCCTATATCATCTCTAACATCCCTTCAATATATTCACCCGAACAAAAAAATGTGGTATCATCTGCAAATAAAACACACTTCAAAAGCCCTGGCACATCAACCAGATCATTCACGTACAAAATAAACAGCTTTGGTCCCAACACAGAGCCCTGAGGAACTTTGCATCCATTAACACAAAATTCTGATCTCACATTGTTTACTTGTACAAACTGTCTCTTGTTCAAATAACTAGATAGTCACTAAATGCTACAGCGCATGTAGCAGCACCCCCCTACGCTCACAATATACGGTGGTCACAGAATATGGTGTGACACCTGTTCTGAAAGGGGCTATGGAAACACAACGTGTACAGAACCAAGTTGAGTTGAACCGAGCTGAACTGGGCTGTGGAAAAGAGGCTTTACGCGAACAACTGCAGCTTCCCTCCAGAGGCACAACTTTACTGTGTTGGCATCCTACAATTTAATAGAACACTCTTTTAATACGTGTTATGCTTACAAAACAAGTAAAACAAAGATACTATCTTCAAAGTTCACTCAGATTAAATTTTTAATAAAACCAATGAACTAATATCCATCCATCATTGCTTCTTCTTTTCCGGGTCACTGGTGTCCATATCCAGTAGTCATAAATTAATATGAAGTAAAAAAATATCTAATGTTTGCAATACCTCCTTTAGCTGCATAACTCTCAGGGGGACGCATTCCGTTCCCAACATACAGTATAAAGAACATTAAAATTCTGTAGCCTGGTTATTATTCACCCTTTTTAATCTTTTAAATATTATTATAGAAATTTGTTTATTTCCTATCAGGAGGTATGCTATTTTTACCTGAATAATGATTGTTGACTGTAATTATGAATATCTAGAGTGCAGGGTTCCATTGTTTTCCTTCAGTAGTTTCCTGAGTCCTGGCAGAACCAATGAGCAGCAGCTGTGGTTCATTTTGTCTGATGAGATCCAGGAGTAAGGGTTCCTTCTGGTGTTTTCATGAATTTTCATACATTCAGCCTTTATTTAGGCAGGTTAATCCCATTGAGCCTCGAGGACTCATTTACAAGAGAGACCTGGTTTCAACAAAGAATCATAAATAAATGAAATGATGAATGAATGAAGATTTACTTTTTTTATTGAAACAAAAACAAATATAAACAATATGACACGGCATACAATACACAGAAACAATAACAGTTGTAAATACAATTAAACTAAGCAGAGAGTTATTAATAAGATTCTAAAGAACAGCATAAAAAAGAACAATTTGAGAAACATAGCACGATATTAAATTGCATTTCTATAGACATTGCCCAGTGTAACGAAATATCCTTCAACATTTAACACAGCTACCAATCATTGGCCCAGATCATCAACTTTGGAAGCAACTTTTCCAGAGCATCTGTGAAAAAACAAACAAATAGCTACACCTCCAGAACGATTTGATCCAAGGCTGAAAAGAATCTTCTCTCCCCACTGGTTTGACCACCAGGTGGAGACAGTGTCACATGAGTGGGTTTCCTGTAAAAAATGTGCAGTGTGCCTTTTGTCCTTTACAGAATAAAAATAAAGCTTTGCTCTTCACATTGTCCCTGAGACCTCTTACATTTATTTATATATATATATATATATGTAGCCCCTGGTTTCTTTTTAAAAACATAAAAAGAAAAGAAAAACCCATGCATTTAAGGCCTTTTAACATTTGCAAAATTTTTACAAGGTTGGATGAATGTATACAGAAAATATAAGTGAGAAGCTTGTATTATTGTTCTTGTATATTTTTTTAAACTGAGTGATTATACATGCAGGGAGCGGTTACTGTTGTAACGAGAGAAATATATGAAAGCTGAAGCTTTTCTCGAGGAGACTTGTTTACTTAAACAAGTGTATTATTGTTTAATCATTTACCTCATTATTTTAAAGACTGTATTGAACGTCCTATCTACGAAAGTAGTACGGTTAACGAAGGACAAGTGAACGCAACATAGAGAAAAACGGGACAGGGGGTTGATGGGAAGAAGAGGAAAGGAGAGGCGGGAAAGAAAAAGAAAAAGAACGGATGGAGATTGTTGCTAAGACGACAGCAGACGTTGAGGTGGGAGAACAAAGTGAACTGTTTTAGTCACAAGTAAACCTATACAGTACAAAGAGTATAGGAAACCTGCAGAAGTGTCTGAGGGAAGAAAGGCAGAGGAGAACTGCTTCTGATCCGAGGACAGTGCGGCTGATCCAAAGTGGCCAGAGAAAAGCGTCAACATGGCGACGCTGCTCTTGTGAGACTAAAAAGTAGTCCTGCAAATCAGGTGGCTGAGTTCTAAAAGAAATTGGACTCACAAAGCAACTTTGACGACGGAGAGGACATTACTGAGGAGCGCAGGTTGGTGTTGGATGTCTAAACGGGGGAGAAGAGGATTTCCACGACGACAGCGCACCCTAGCTTCATCAGGCCTGCAACGCAAGCATATTACCGGTACCGGGTTGTGTTGGTGTGTGTGTGTGTGTGTGTGTGAGTGGGGCCCGTGTGTGATATTGGTTTAGAACGGTACAGTTACGTTAAATTTATGGAGTTCTGTTAGTGACAAAAATTGAATTCTGGTTATATTACAACAATGGTGAAGAGAAAGGAGCTTTAATAAAAAACAAAAACACAAAGTTAAAGTGAGAAAAAGTGCTTTACAGTATTGGTTTTATTTTTTTTGGGGAACATGTCAAATGAGAATTGAAGACCATACTTTATTGTTGTTTTACATCATTTTGGGGTATTGTGCAGCTTCATGTGGTGGAAGAGTTATTTTTCTAAGTTCTTATTAAAAGAAACTGTTCAGTTAGTTGGTTGTCTGGAGTGATTTATGTTACATTAAAGGTGTGTATGGTAATTAGGTGAGTAAGAATTTACTCAACATAGGTAAACCTGTGTGGTATCTACCAGAACTTAACGAACCCAAATAGCCACCCCACCAGTGAGTTTAAGTTCTTGCCCCAGTTACTGGCGGACAGAGCAGTGGGGTGCTACATAATAAATTGGAGGCATCGCTGGGATATATTTAATTTTATTTGCATAAAAACAGAATTATACCCAGACAACCAGTTGCTAGACAAAAAATAAGGCACTTTTTCAACACGTTTTCATTAGTGGTTAGTCGTGCTTTATTTTGGTGAAAAATCAGGATGGCTCAGTTACTGCATTGGTGTAAGGGAGAGGGAATTAATCCATTACATGCAGTTTTGGTTAAAAATATCCATGAAGACACTGAAGTTAGTGTGATAGAAGACACTTTGCAGACCATCAAAGCTCTTGGACGTGTTAGAGTTAGAGGGAGAATGTATGATCCTGTGTCTCAAAGCCTGACAGTTCTTTGTGAGTGTAGGGAAACAGTAAATGATAAAGCCATTCCTGCAGATGTAACACCAGAAGGTAGTGATTTTCGCTGGAGGATCATTGGGCCATCAGGGGTGCAAGAAGAGAATGCAGCTAAAATGGGGACATATTCTCCACAATCACCAGAGCTAGAAATGAGCCAAAATTCACTTTTCCAAGCATCTAGTCCAGAGGCTATAATCAGAGCAGTCGGTGATGTCTTGCAGCTCAATTCAAGACACACTAGTGACCATGGCAGCTACAGACGACTTCGAACTTTTTCCGGTGTGCTTCCCACACCTCAAGGGGAAGAACACTTGGAGAACTGGCTGGAGCAAGCTAGATTGATGATTGAGGAGTCTGACAAGCCGGACAGAGAAAAAAAGATGAGGATAATGGAGAGTGTAAAAGGTCCTGCCATGGAAATCCTTCAAGCTGTGAGATTTAACAACCCTGATGCAACGCCCACAGAATATTTAAATGTCCTTGAAAACACCTTTGGCACAACCGAGACTGGCGAAGAGCTCTACTTTGCTTTCAGGATGATGGGCCAACATCCAGCTGAGAAGCTCTCAGAGTTTCTCAGGAGAATGGAAAGAGTTCTAAATAAAGCGGTACAAAGGGGGGGTCTGCCTCCTTCCTCCAAAGACAAGGCACGTATTGAGCAACTCATCAAAGGTGCTACTCGGTCTGACATGATGATACTAAGTCTCAGGCTACGAGAGAGGAGAAGTACTCCACCCACATTTCTGGAGCTCCTGAATGAGATCCGCATTGAGGAGGAACATGAAGCATCACGCCGTCGATTAAATCCCCCTAAATCTGTGCATGTCAAACGTACTGCAGCAGCAGCTATAGACTCAACCGATTTGGTCATGGAGGTAGAACGGCTGAGGTCACAGGTTTGTGAACTCAAAGCCTTGTCCCTGTCACCGCATTCGCTTCCTCCTGAACCACAACCTGCAGTTAAAGCGGAAACAATCAGCCCGGAAGGGGGTGGGAGTCTTCAGGCCCTCAAGGACGAGGTTGTAAAACTGAGAAAACAAGTTTCAGTAATGTCAGTTCAATCGACTGCAAGACCAAAAGACCATCCAACCCCCTCAGTTACCTCTCCAAGGCATGAGACGTTGAAAGCAGCTAAGCACAGAGAACCCAGTGATATCTTTTGCTACAGTTGTGGCGAAGATGGGCACATTTCCACTAAATGTATGTCACCAGAAAACTATCCAAAAGTCATACAAAAGTTGATTCAGGCCCAAAGGAGGGGTAAGGCAGGTCCAAGAAGTACCAGCCCTCGTTTTGAATGGAAAAACGCTAATGTGAAGAAGAGCGCTGTGAGTCTGCAGACCAGTAACCTGCCCAAAGGACTAGTAGGACCACCCGCTACTGCTCATGTTAAAGTAAATGGAACACCATGCACTGCTCTCATGGACAGTGGCTCTCAGGTCACAATCATTTTTGACAGCTGGTATGTCGAACACTTACCCCATGTTCCTCTACATCCAGTGTCAGGCTTAGCCATTTGGGGTTTAAGTGAGTCTGAGAGCAGTTACCCGTATAAAGGCTACATTCAAGTAGACTTGGCATTTTCAGAGAAGACATCACAAAAAGGGAAATCAGTTCCCATTCTTGCTTTAGTATGCCCAGACCCCCGATGTTCAGACACCATTCCAGTTCTAATTGGAACCAATGTTAGCAAAGTGTGGTCGCTCCCTTTAAACTGTAAAGCAGCCATTTCAGACACCATTTATGCTGCACGAGTTGGTGTAACAGAGCGAGAACTCGCACATCCTGTAGATCTGAACTTTAAAGAGACAAAGCATAGTAACGTTGCAGTGGCTGATGTTAAATGGGTAGGTCCAGGGCCGCTAATGATCCCTGCTGGTGGTGAGCATATAGCCATCTGTAAAGTAAGTGAAACGAAGAGAGTGGGCAATAGCATTCTCATCTCTGAGCGTGCAGCTTCACATGCACTCCCACCAAGTCTGTTTGTGCAGCCCACAGTTCTATTCTCCAAGACGTTGGATACAGACAAGTTTTTGGTGCTCATGCGCAACGAGTCTCTGAAAGAAACTGGCATACCCATCGGCACAGTAGTAGCTCATCTTTATGTGGCTGACACAGTGACTGAGATCTCAAACACCAAGACACAAAGTCATAAAAAACTTGATCCTTCACAATTTAATTTTGAAGACCCTTCTATCCCAACGGAGTGGAAAGACAGACTGAGGAAAAAACTCTCTGAACGATCCCATGTTTTCTCAACTGAGGAGTGGGACGTGGGATTAGCATCTGGGGTGGAACACCATATAAGGCTAACAGATGACACCCCGTTCAGAGAGCGGTCACGGCGTATAGCACCTGCTGATGTAGAGGACCTTCGTCGCCATCTCCAGGGACTTGTAGCAGCTGGGATAATCAAAGAATCCAGAAGTCCTTATGCCTCACCTATTGTGCTAGCACGAAAGAAAAATGGACACATTCGCATGTGTGTTGATTATCGTACACTGAACCGCAGAACCATTCCCGATCAGTACACAGTGCCACGCATCGATGATGCTCTGGATTGTTTGTCTGGAAGTAGATGGTTCTCAGTGTTGGATTTAAGGAGCGGATATTACCAGATTCCGATGGCTGAAGAGGATAAAGAAAAAACCGCTTTCATCTGTCCTCTGGGATTTTTCCAGTTCGAAAGGATGCCTCAGGGAATAACTGGTGCTCCCTCAACATTCCAGCGGCTCATGGAAAAGGCCGTTGGGGACATGCACATGCTGGAGGTTATTGTATATCTTGATGACCTGATCGTTTTTGGGAAAACTTTGGTGGAGCATGAGCAAAGACTCCTCAAAGTCATTGACCGTTTAGGCGAAATTGGATTGAAACTGTCACTTGATAAATGCCAGTTTTGCAGACCCCAAGTGACATACGTTGGACACGTAGTGTCAGAACGAGGCATTGCTACAGATCCCAGCAAGGTGGAGGCAGTTGCCCACTGGAAAGAACCCACTGACCTTCCATCACTCCAGTCCTTTCTAGGATTTTGTGGATATTATCGCCGTTTCATCAAAAACTATTCAATTATTGTTAGACCACTAACTGAACTGTGTAAAGGATATCCGCCAACTCAAAAGAAATGGAAATCCGCAAAGTCTCCCGGGAAAACCTACTATAAAGTCAGTGAACATTTTGGAGAAAGATGGGATGGGAGCTGTACAGAGGCTTTCCAACAGATCCTAAAATGCCTCACCCAAGCGCCTGTGTTAGCGTTCGCTGATCCATCAAAGCCCTATGTACTGCACATAGATGCTAGTTTTCATGGTTTGGGGGCGGTGCTAAACCAAGAGCATCCTGAAGGACTGAGGCCGGTCGCTTTTGCCAGCAGAAAGCTCAGTTCTTCTGAAAAAAACTATCCAGTGCATCAGCTAGAGTTTCTGGGACTCAAGTGGGCTGTGGTAGATAAATTCCACGATTACCTGTATGGTGCAGAGTTTGTTGTAAGGACAGATAACAACCCCCTTACATATATACTCACCACTGCCAAACTGAATGCCACAGGTCATCGCTGGCTCGCAGCTCTTTCCACCTACAACTTTACTCTGCAGTATCGACCAGGTTCTAACAACACTGATGCAGACGCGTTATCGCGAAACCCTGTTCCTGATGACAGAGATGAGTTCAAGAGTTTAACACCTGACAATGTTAGAGCCCTCTGCAAGCAGGTATCCAGAGACCAGTCTACTGAATCAGTTAGCTGTGCAGAATCTCTATGTGTCCCTCCCACTGCCATGCCAGAATGCTATGTGTTTCCAACCCGACTGGATCTTGGTTGTTTAACCCAGATCAGCCGAGCAGATCTGATTATGGCACAAGACCACGACCCAATGATTTCACTGGTCAAAAAATCTTTAAATGAAGGGCCAACATTCTCATCTGAAAAGTGTACTGACCATGGAGCCATTTGTCTGCACAGAGAGGCGAGTAAGCTTGTGTTGGTAGATGGATTGCTCCACAGAAAGATTAATAAACCACCTAGTACAGAAGTGCTGCAGCTGGTTCTACCCCGAAAATATGTTCCCATGGTACTCAAGTCCCTACACGATGAGTCGGGTCATCTTGGAGTGGAAAAGACGTTGGAGCTGATACGTAACAGATTCTACTGGCCTAAGATGGGGTCAGAGGTGGAGCAGTATGTGAAAACATGTGGTAGATGCATTACCCGTAAAGCTCTGCCACAGCGAGCAGCTCCTTTACATCAGATCACCAGCCGGGGACCGCTAGATCTGGTCTGCATTGACTTTCTTTCACTCGAGCCTGATTTGAGAGGATATGCTAATATCCTTGTGGTGACTGATCACTTTACAAGGTATGCTCAGGCATTTCCGGCTAAAGACCAACAAGCATCCACAGTGGCGAAGATTCTGTGTGAACATTTCTTTGTTCACTATGGACTTCCTGCACGGATACATTCCGATCAGGGACGTGATTTTGAAAGCAAACTGATCCAAGATTTACTGAGGATGTTGGGGATCCGAAAGTCCAGAACATCTCCCTACCATCCTCAGGGAGATCCTCAACCTGAGAGATTTAATCGAACGTTGTTGTCCATGCTCGGGACTCTGGGTCCCATTCAGAAACAGAGATGGAGTCAGAAAATCAGCCAGTTGGTGCATGCCTATAACTGCAGCCAGAACGAGGCAACCGGATATTCCCCCTATCTACTAATGTTCGGAAGGGAGGCTCGTCTTCCTGTGGACATCTGTTTCGGAGTATCAGACGAAAACGGGAAAGGCCCAACCTACCACCAATATGTTTCAAAACTGAGGAAGGATTTGGAACAAGCTTACCACCTCGCTACAAAAGCTGCAGACAAAAATCATCAACGAAACAAGAAGGCACATGACAAACATGTGAAAGAGCAGATCTTAGAAGAAGGAGATCGTGTGCTTCTGAGAAACTTTGGTGTCACCGGTAAACATAAGTTGAAAGAGAGATGGAGGACAGTGCCATACATTGTCTTGGAAAGAATGCCTAACTTGCCAGTCTACAAGGTGAAACCAGAAAGAGGACTTGGGGTTGAGAAAACAGTGCATCGCAACCACCTGTTACCCATTGGTCATCTTGTCCGAATTCCAGCTGATGACGAGCCAGAGCAAGTGCGGAAACCTGTCACTAGGAGGCAACAGAGACAGTCTGAGTCTGCCAAGGCTGTTGCTCAAGAAGATGTCACACTCTCTTCTGATTCTGAATATGAAGAGGTGAACACGACAGTCCCACTAGAAGTCAACCTGAGAGAACTTTTGAGGCCATCAGAGAGGAAAGCTAAAGAACCCTCTTCAGTCACAAGTGAAGTTCAGATTACCTCGCCCCACAAGACTATTGATGATGCTGAACTAAGTCTCAACTCACCTAACCTTCAAGACTCACTGCTAGGCTCTGACCTAGATTTAGGAGGGGAAGAGATGGAAAGTGATGAGGTAGTAGGTGAGAGAGAACAGATTATTATAGAACGTCCTAGGCGAGTGAAGAAACCAGTCATAAGATTAAGTTATGATGAACTAGGACAACCATCAGATCAGCCAGTAAGTGCTGTTAGTTGTGGGGTGTTTCTTGGAAGTGGAACCTTCAAGGTACCAAGACATCCTTCTTGTTCTACTGTATGGTGTCACTCTATGGCGCTATGTCCTAACTGTGTTAGTTTTAGCCTACCACAGTTCCCTACTTTTGTTTGGGTTATGTAATTGATGTTTGATAGGGGCATCAAACAGTTTAGAAGGGGGAGGGTGTAGCCCCTGGTTTCTTTTTAAAAACATAAAAAGAAAAGAAAAACCCATGCATTTAAGGCCTTTTAACATTTGCAAAATTTTTACAAGGTTGGTTGAATGTATACAGAAAATATAAGTGAGAAGCTTGTATTATTGTTCTTGTATATTTTTTTAAACTGAGTGATTATACATGCAGGGAGCGGTTACTGTTGTAACGAGAGAAATATATGAAAGCTGAAGCTTTTCTCGAGGAGACTTGTTTACTTAAACAAGTGTATTATTGTTTAATCATTTACCTCATTATTTTAAAGACTGTATTGAACGTCCTATCTACGAAAGTAGTACGGTTAACGAAGGACAAGTGAACGCAACATAGAGAAAAACGGGACAGGGGGTTGATGGGAAGAAGAGGAAAGGAGAGGCGGGAAAGAAAAAGAAAAAGAACGGATGGAGATTGTTGCTAAGACGACAGCAGACGTTGAGGTGGGAGAACAAAGTGAACTGTTTTAGTCACAAGTAAACCTATACAGTACAAAGAGTATAGGAAACCTGCAGAAGTGTCTGAGGGAAGAAAGGCAGAGGAGAACTGCTTCTGATCCGAGGACAGTGCGGCTGATCCAAAGTGGCCAGAGAAAAGCGTCAACATGGCGACGCTGCTCTTGTGAGACTAAAAAGTAGTCCTGCAAATCAGGGGGCTGAGTTCTAAAAGAAATTGGACTCACAAAGCAACTTTGACGACGGAGAGGACATTACTGAGGAGCGCAGGTTGGTGTTGGATGTCTAAACGGGGGAGAAGAGGATTTCCACGACGACAGCGCACCCTAGCTTCATCAGGCCTGCAACGCAAGCATATTACCGGTACCGGGTTGTGTTGGTGTGTGTGTGTGTGTGTGTGGGGCCCGTGTGTGATATTGGTTTAGAACGGTACAGTTACGTTAAATTTATGGAGTTCTGTTAGTGACAAAAATTGAATTCTGGTTATATTACAACAATGGTGAAGAGAAAGGAGCTTTAATAAAAAACAAAAACACAAAGTTAAAGTGAGAAAAAGTGCTTTACAGTATTGGTTTTATTTTTTTTGGGGAACATGTCAAATGAGAATTGAAGACCATACTTTATTGTTGTTTTACATCATTTTGGGGTATTGTGCAGCTTCATGTGGTGGAAGAGTTATTTTTCTAAGTTCTTATTAAAAGAAACTGTTCAGTTAGTTGGTTGTCTGGAGTGATTTATGTTACATTAAAGGTGTGTATGGTAATTAGGTGAGTAAGAATTTACTCAACATAGGTAAACCTGTGTGGTATCTACCAGAACTTAACGAACCCAAATAGCCACCCCACCAGTGAGTTTAAGTTCTTGCCCCAGTTACTGGCGGACAGAGCAGTGGGGTGCTACATATATATATATATATATATA
>JBBPBX010028248.1:14964-27667 GCA_038048925.1 Garcialebias charrua
CACACACACACACACACACACACACACACGGTGCTTCATTCATGTAACATAACATCCATGACCTCAACTTCCCTCAACAGTTTAATCTTCTTGTTCATGTTTGAATCTGCTCTTAAATTTATTTAAAAATATATTTAATATCAGAGGAGGCCGCCCAGATCTGAGGCTGTGCGTGTGCACGTACGCACACACGCGTGCACACGCACAGCTATACCGCATGACAGCCAAACATCCATGAATCAACTCAGCAGAGTTTCTTTCAGAGCAAAGAAATGATTCGTTTCGCTGGTTCAGTCAGAGCTGCACCTGCTGCGTGCGCACACACACACACACACACACACACACACACCAATAATAGTGTGTGTGTTTGTTGCAGGGGATGGAGGAAGGATCGGCCCTGGGCATCCTGGACCACTCTGTCATTAAAAAAGGTAAGAGATGTGTGCACACACACATGTGTGTGCGCACATGTGTGTGTGTGTGTAAGACAGAGAGGGGACAGAAGGACTGGATGTGTGCATTTTAATAATTGTGCTCAACTTGCTGAAGGGATTTTGTGTTTCTGTGCTCTAACACACTTGCACACACACGTGCACACACACATGCACACTCATGTATAAATAATTCTGTTTTGTTTTTCATTTGAAGTGAAAGAGTCTGAGCCCAAAGGCGCACGTTCCTAATGAACTGTTCATGGTTGGGGGGCTGTATGTTACTGTGTGTGTTACTGTGTGAGTCACTGTGTGTTATAGGGGTTGAACGAGTACATAATTTTTAAACTCGACATTAACATAATAATACTCGAGTAGAGCTCGAGTAGTTGATGATGTCATAGGATCTCAAGATGCAAAAAATAATTAACTAATTAAAACCGAAAAAAATATGTAATTTATTATTTACAAAAAAAAAGACCAAGAAAACATTGGGAGCATATATTATGCTCCTATCATTCATCTTACAGCAAATAAGTCACAGGAAACCCAAAACTGTTAGTTATTATTATTATTATTATATAAAAAAGGTGTGGCACGTCAAAAACGAAACCAAAAACAGTGGGGCGGTTGACCACCCCGCACCACCGCCTGTGGTGCTGCGCATTAGGTTTAGTTTTAAAGATTAATATGTTAATAGGTTTTTATAGGTTTAGAGATTTATATTTTTTGCCTTTTATTTGTGAAACAAGGTCAGAGGAAGCTGGTTCTGGTTCGATCGATTGGACCCGGTATTACACCGCATTCTGTGACCTGCAACAGTTCATGCAACACCGCCCCCTACGGTCACAATACAGGTAGTCCCCGATTTACGAGCGAGATCCGTTACAACGAGGCGCTCGTAAACCGGAAATCTCGTAATTTGGAACGGCCGCCACGCTTCTCGTAAGTCCGGAATTTCGCTCGTAAATTGGAACGGTTTTGCTAGCGCGACTACGAACACTCGTTTTTCATCGAAAAACTGCTTATGAGTGCATAAAAATGATCGGAAACGTGTGTCCACATGTTTAGCTAACGAACTGTGGTGAAAAAACACAGGAAAACTCAGTATTTTTTGCGTTTTTTCCAATAATTCGCCAGCTCGTAAGTCCGGAACCTCGTAGATCAGAGCGCTCGTAAATCGGGGACTACCTGTATATGGTTGTCACAGAATATGCTGTAACACCGGTTCGCAACGCGCTCCAAACAGGAAGTTGATCCATTTTCTGTTCTGTAACTGCAACGTGATGATGTCACTACGAATACTCGACATGAAATTAAAAAACTTGATAGAGGTCCAACATTCGAGTAGTCTGTTAAAGACCTAGTGTGTTACTGTGTGTTACTGTGTATGTGTTACTGTATGTGTTACTGTGTGTGTTACTGTGCGTGTTACTGTGTGTTACTGTATGTGTTACTGTGTGTGTTACTGTGTGTGTGACTGTATGTGTTACTGTGTGTGTGTTACTGTGTGTGTTACTGTGTGTGTGACTGTATGTGTTACTGTGTGTGTTACTGTGTGTGTGTTACTGTATGTGTTACTGTGTGTGTTACTGTATGTGTTACTGTGTGTGTTACTGTATGTGTTACTGTGTATGTTACTGTGTGTTACTGTGTGTTACTGTGTGTGTTACTTTTACGACCCGTAGGACCAAAACATATAAAGTGGACGCAGGACACAGAAAAGAAATAAAACAAATCTTTTTTGAACCTAAACTAAACAACTCCAGGCTGGCGAGATCCTCCTTGGCTTCTCCCACCAGGACTGGAGCGTCTTCTCCTGGCTCAGCGTCCTTAAAGGAAACTAAATAAAGAAAAAGTTCAACGGAATGGTGGACCGGTGAGTCTGGCCAAAATGAAAATAACACTGCCCAAGCAAACCCAGCCCTATACAGGGCCATCAAATTCCCTTGGGCGACGGATCTACCTCACAAAAAGTCCCTCTACACAAACAAAAAGTGAAAATGGGACTACCAACACTCACCAGGTCATAAAAGTACAAATAAAATAAAAAGGAAAAAGGTAACAGTCTCTCATTGTTAACCTCAGCTGTCCTATAGACAGACACAAAAATCAAAGTTCTATAAGCTTCAAACTAAACCCCACTAGAGCTGACGCTCTAGTGGGGTTTAGTTTGAAGCTCAAGTCCTCTCCTCTCAGTTAAAACTAGAGGTCAAATAAGCACTAATAGTGCAGACCCCCATACACTCTGGGTTAAACCAGAGTCCTCATTAGCTCACCTACAAACACAGCTCTAGTTTGCACCAGAGCTGCCACATGAGCAATCCTTGCTCCACATGTGTTGTGAGTTAGCACCAGAATTTCAGAGCCTTAGCTGAACACAAACTCCACACGGGAGCGCAACACACGGTGGTCAGGGTGGAGGACACTCCTGAACACACACACATGCAGCACTACAGCTGCCTTAATCAAACTTGATTTACCTTCACAAGGATCTCAAGTTGTTCCAACAAGCTCCTGCTTGCGTCCACCAACTTCAGCTGGCAATCTCAAACCTCCACATTCTTTAGGTCTCAGCCCCGAGTATTTAAAAGGCAGAGAATTAACAGGTGTTTCAACAGAGTTAATCAAGCCTGATTAAGGCTGAGTAAAAAAAGGTGCTTCAGCAGGCTGTAGCCAACCTAAACAAAATAATGATGTTTTTAAAACTGTCTCACCCCAGGGTACATAACACCCCCACCACAAGTTATTTTGTATGGGGGTGATGTGTATGTTAGGGGAAACATCACACATCCACCCATACAAAAAAACAGGCCCTTAGAGGTTAAAAATGTAGCAGTCACATCACCTAAATGGACTAAAAACATCATTAAAAGCTAGTCCATCAAACCGCTAACAAATTCTACAGTCACACTCAAAAGGTTTTAAAACCAAAAAGGCATCTCTGATCTGACATTAATCTGAAAAGCTTTTGTTTTGCTTGACAAACGCTTACATCATGTCTGATGAGGTCAGTCAGTGACAAAGAGAGTCGATTTTTATTAGCAGACGAGGAATTATTCTCCTCCATACCCGCACTGGTCAGTGTTGGATAGCTCTCTCTGGTCGGCTGTAACGACACCTTTTAGTCAACTGTAGCAGATACGATTTCAGTTATTCTAAAAACACATGAGACTGAGTTAATCAACAGAGAATTATGTTCAACATAAGATTTCACTGTTGCACACCACACAGACTGTCATTTCCTGACTCATTTCCAGTTTCCTTTTGAGGCCATGGTCCCACATCATTCAGCAACAGTCTTTCAAAGTTTCCTGCAGTGGCTGAAAGGGAACACAAAGAAACAAGAGAACTTGACACGTGTGTCTTCACCTCTTCTGAGTTCTTCAGGTCCTCATGTTCTTCACGTCCTGACTTAAATGAGAGTTGTTCAGTTTTAAATAACAATAAAAAACTGTCACTCAAGTCAATGTCATCTTCTTTTTCTTCTTCTTTTAAGTTTTTCAAATCCCCATTTGGGTTAACTGGGATTAAGTCAGATTCAAAAAACAAGAAGAGACTGTCACCCAAATTGATGTCCTCGTCTTTCTTCTCCTCCGGTCGATGTTCTTGAAGCACCATCTCCTGTAGATATGTGAGAGGCTCACCTGCTTGTGTGCAAGGCTCTGGTGTCACTTTTAGATGACACACAGTGGGACACGATCGCTGTTTTCTCTGTTCAGCATTGAGCCTCAACTCTGTTAACTCCCTCTGCAACTTCAGTCTTTTTTGTTCAAACTCTTTCTGCAGTTTCAATTCTTCTTGTTCCTGAAGATGCTTATTTTCCTCCATAGTAGCTTGAATGCTTTGTCGTTCTTGTTCCAAAGCAGCTCGCTCCTGCTCAAGAATAAGCTTTTCCTCTTTCAATTGATCCAAGATCTGCTGTCTACTAAACGCAGCTCATCTTTCAAGCTCAGCGTTAAGCTTCCTAAGACACTCCTGATAATCCATCTCCAAATGTGAACTAAAACATTAATGTCCTACTACGCCCGAACGTACCATTAGCAGTAGCACATGTAGCTGACAGCACTCAGCACAATCAGCTCCAAAGAGAAAGCTTCAGCCAGCTTCAAACTGCTGAAGTCAAGTCCTCAACAAACATGAGGTGACAAAATTTTAAAATTCACGTTTTTGACAAGCCCCAAATAAATGTGAACAGCAGAACTGATCATCCAACCAAGCACCATAGGCGCATCAGCTGTGTACCGCACAGAACACAAAAACACAGCTCAAGACTATATGCAGCTTTCACAACCACTGTTTTTCAACAAACTTCCCTAAACTAGCTCGTTCATTCATATCCAGCACAACTACTGAATCTCAGCAAACTAAACTAGCTCGTTCATTCATATCCAGCACAACTACTGAATCTCAGCAAACTAAACTAGCTCATTCATTCATATCCCGGACGAGCCCCCATTTTATATGTTACGATCCGTAGGACCAAAACATATAAAGTGGACGTAGGACACAGAAAAGAATTAAAACAAATCTTTTTTGAACCTAAACTAAACAACTCCAGGCTGGCGAGATCCTCCCTGGCTTCTCCCACCAGGACTGGAGCGTCTTCTCCTGGCTTAGCATCCTTAAAGGAAACTAAATAAAGAAAAAGTTCAACGGAATGGTGGACTGGTGAGTCTGGCCAAAATGAAAATAACGCAGCCCAAGCAAACCCAGCCCTATACAGGGCCGTCAAATTCCCTCAGGCGACGATCTACCTCACAAAAAGTCCCTTTACGCAAACAAAAAGCGAAAACAGGACTACCAACACTCACCAGGTCATAAAAGTACAAATAAAAGAAAAAGGTAACAGTCTCTCACTGTTAACCTCAGCTGTCCTATAGACACACTGTTATCCCAAATTTTCATTTACATAATAAGTCAAGCTATTATTACTAATCTTTTTGTTATTTTGCAAAAGGCGGGACCATTACCTAACAATAAGTGAATTGTACACTTCTCAATCTGAGTATCTGCTTTACTAATGGCTCTGAGTACAGACACCTCTCATTTACATGTTTTTACTGGTTTGGGGCAGGGCTTGTCAGTGAACACGTCACCTGCCTGGTGCACAGTAGGTGGCGGTATGCACCTAAGTTGTTTGCGATCCGCCATAACTCAATAGAAGAAGAAGAAGAACCATGAGCTCAGTGCATGTTTCTCCTGACTGTTTGCTTCAAAATCTCATTACTGTGACGAAGTGCTGAAATCAGGTCAGTCTGGTTGATGTAACAGTTTATTGACACATGTTAAGTGCTCAAATTTGATTCCGTTTTTATTGTACTTGCTAGTAAAATAACGTTTTTGTGTGCTCATGTTAACGATAGCTAATGTTTCACCGGAGTGTCAACTGCATCATTTTTGCCCTAAATTATAGCTACAGTACTTTGTAGTTGATCATCCTTTGTTGTTATTTCGGGACTGATTGAATTAGTACCGGTAGTTAATGCCTGTAGCAAACACAGAGAGCCCTCACAGAGAGCTAATGCTGTTAGCAGTTAGCTTTATGCTAGCTTCCTGTTGCATACAGAATAATTTACCGCATGGTTTAATTATTTTTTTTTACTTCGACAGGGATTATTCAAACCAAGGGCTGTTGGTTCTTACAATAATTCCTGGTGATACAGTGAATTTTGCTTATATTCTGTGTTAGTTCATTAAATTATTATTTTCTCTCTTTTTTTTTTTTTTTTTGGTCTAACCGCCACATTGGATTTGTGCGCCGAATAGAAGATGAAACAAAATGTGGACCTAACATTTTGAGGGATGACATTGTGGAGACATCAACACCAAGCCTTCTGATGAAACGCCGGCCTGCACTCTTCACTAATAAGCAGGTACACATATTATTCTGATGGTCATTTGCTCTCCAGTTGAACAGCACACTAATTTCTTTTTTTTAATTTTAATTTTTTTATTTGTATGCATTCTAAAGGATTGTGGAAAAGACCTGCTGCAGGAATTTTATTCTGTCCGTCATGATCACACCACCAGTCTTATGGAAATGAGGGGCAACGTGGCTGAACATTTGGCACAGCTTTTGCAGAAAATGAAGGTAATACTGGGTCAAAACAAATTGTCTGTGTGTCTTTGTTTGTATGTATGAGACTTTTCCCTTCAACATATCGATCAATTTTCTGTCTTACATTCCCTGGATTCCACATTGGATTTGTGCTCCAAACAGAAGACAAAACAAAATGTGGACCTAACATTTTGAGGGATGACATTGTGGAGACATCACCACTGAGCCTTCTGATGAAACGCTGGTCTGCACTCTTCACTAATAAGCAGGTACACATACCGTATTATTCTGATGGGTCATTCTCCAGTTGAACAGCACACGAATTTCTTTTCTTTTATTTTAATTTTTTTATTTGTATGCATTCTAAAGGATTGTGGGAAAAGACCTGCTGCAGGAATTTTATTCTGTCCGTCATGATCACACCACCAGTCTTATGGAAATGAGGGGCAACGTGGCTGAACATTTGGCACAGCTTTTGCAGAAAATGAAGGTAATACTGGGTCAAAACAAATTGTGTGTCTTTGTTTGTGTGTATGAGACTTTTCCTTTCAACATATCTATCAATTTTCTGTCTTCTATTTTCTGCCAAATAGAAGACAAGACACAATGTGGACCTAACATTTGGAGGGAGGACATTGTGGAGACATCACCACCGAGCCTTTCTGATGAAACGCTGGTCTGCACACTTTACTAATAAGCAGGTACACATAATATTCTAATGGTCATTTGGTCTCCAGTTGAACAGCACACTACTGTAATTTCTTTTTATTTTTTTAATTTGTATGAAATTCTAAAGGATTGTGGTAAAAGACCTGCTGCAAGAATTTTATTCTGTCCTTCATGAGCACACCCTGACTAACCCTGTGTTTATGTGCAGTGACGACTGCGATGGTCCCATATTAAATAATATCATTATATAAAAACAACCAATTTAGAAGTTTTCCTATTTCAGTCAAATAGTGACAAAATGGACCAAGAAGATCTCTCAAATAGTCCTTAGACCAATACAGTACATGTACTGATTTTACAATGTTTATTGTTAGAAAAATTCAAAATGCTTGACCAAGCAGTAGTTATCATTATGTTGGCATAAACTGTATTTGATACAATGCCTGTTTTGTCATGGTGGTCTGTTGTAGTTCAGCAATTTTATTCCCTAATGGTTGTATTTATGGCAATTATTTTTTGTTTATCTTCAGGATGGTGATGAGTTCTTTGGCCAAATGGACGTTGGGACCTTGTTGCTGAATCCTGAAGGTGCCCCCCACCCCCAACATCAGATCTTCACCCGGCGAGCCTGAACATCAGATCTTCACCCGGCGAGCCTGAACATCGTCAATGAGGGTGAAATTTTTTGTGGAAAAGCTCATGACCCTGCCAGAAGCTGTGAGTCTCCTTTTTGGGCTCACATATGAACTCCATGTAAACTACCCAAAGAAAATCAGAAATACTGTACCCTCCTGTTCATTCAACAGGTACTGTACAGTATTTTTTTCTTCTTCCCCATTTGGGAAGTATTGAGTTGAAGCTGAGAATTCAAACAGAAAATTCAACTTGTGTAAAAACGCTGCAGGTGCTCTACTTTTGGTTAGGTGGGGAAAAAATCCTATTTAGCAGTTAGAAGTTTATTGTTTTACTGCTGAAGTTTAGTTTGTAGCCATCTTTCAAATACAAACATAATGTGAACAAGTGTTGTAATGTAACTGTTTCACAGAAACTTTCCTGTTCATCATTACTTGTTTTAAACAATTGTTAGTGCCACAATGCTAGTTATTTTTTTTGTCAAAAAAAGATTCTTTTTAATTTTTTTTATTATTATTATTATTATTTAAATGTTTATTTTTTTAATTTTTTATCATTAAGGCTTCCAAATAAAAGAACTGTACGGACACTTTTTTTTAAAGACAATTTACCTGTCGAAGCCATTGAAGGGTTCCATGTTAGTCTTTTGACCAGATTAATGATGTAAAAATGATAAAGGGTACCTCAGATCATAAGATGTTATGCATGTTCCCCTTTGCACAAGATATTAACATTCTTAATTTCACCTATCAAAGTAAAATGGTTAATTTGGTAAAATGTTTGAAAATACATTTTTGTAAAGGCTTAAATGCAGAATTGTATTGACTTAGCACTTTACTCAGATTTAGTTTTGTACTAAAGTTTAAACTCTTGAACATGGTGAAATGTGTACTCAGATTTACATGTTTAAAATGTTACTATTGCACTATTTTTGCAATAAATTTGTGAAAAATAAATTAAATTGTCATTTTTTTGTGTAAGAAACAACAGGTAGTATACAGACAATTATTGTGTAATGTTAAAAAATCTAATTTATTATTATTATTATTAGTAGTAGTATTTCTAACTAATAAAGATGAGAAATGAATACTGATAAACATGAGAAACAAATACTGATCATCATGGGTAATGATTACTGATATATATGATTAATGGTTGAGTTAATTACTCGTAAACAATGGTTTTAAAAACTTGAGTTGTTTTAGTACAAGATTATCTTGGACACAAGACTTTATGTAAACAGAGCTTGATTTGTTTAGTTTTTGATTTTGTAAAAACTGGAGATCCCCTCGCAATCGCTTTCCACATTCTGCTTTAGTAATGATTACTAATTTGGGTTTACAGTGCAGACACAAAGACCCCAGCTCTATACGCTTCAAACTAAACCCCACTAGAGCCTCAGAGCTCAAGTCCTCTCCTCTCAGTTAAAACTAGAGGTCAAATAAGCACTAATAGTGCAGACCCCCATACACTCTGGGTTAAACCAGAGTCCTCATGAGCTCACCAGCTCACCTACAAACACAGCTCTAGTTTGCACCAGAGCTGCAACATGAGCAATCCTTGCTCCACATGTGTTGTGAGTCAGCACCAGAATTTCAAAGCCTTAGCTCAACACAAACTCCACACGGGAGCGCAACACACGGTGGTCAGGGTGGAGGACACTCCTGAACACACACACATGCAGCACTACAGCTGCCTTAATCAAACTTAATTTACCTTCACAAGGATCTCAAGTTGTTCCAACAAGCTCCTGCTTGTGTCCACCAACCTCAGCTGGCAATCTCAAACCTCCACACTCTTTAGGTCTCAGCCCCGAGTATTTAAAAGGCAGAGAATCAACAGCAGGTGTTTCAACAGAGTTAATCAAGCCTGATTAAGGCTGAGTAAAAAAAGGTGCTGCAGCCAACCTAAACAAAATAATGATGTTTTTAAAATTGTTTCACCCCTAGGGTACATAACAGTTACTGTATGTGTTACTGTGTGTGTTACTATGTGTGTTACTGTGTGTGTTTTTGTGTGTGTCACTGTGTGTGTCACTGTGTGTGTCACTGTGTGTGTTACTGTGTGTGTTACTATGTGTGTTACTGTGTGTGTCACTGTGTGTTACTGTATGTGTTACTGTGTGTGTCACTGTGTGTTNAAAAGCTAGTCCATCAAACCGCTAACAAATTCTACAGTCACACTCAAAAGGTTTTAAAACCAAAAAGGCATCTCTGATCTGACATTAATCTGAAAAGCTTTTGTTTTGCTTGACAAACGCTTACATCATGTCTGATGAGGTCAGTCAGTGACAAAGAGAGTCGATTTTTATTAGCAGACGAGGAATTATTCTCCTCCATACCCGCACTGGTCAGTGTTGGATAGCTCTCTCTGGTCGGCTGTAACGACACCTTTTAGTCAACTGTAGCAGATACGATTTCAGTTATTCTAAAAACACATGAGACTGAGTTAATCAACAGAGAATTATGTTCAACATAAGATTTCACTGTTGCACACCACACAGACTGTCGTTTCCTGACTCATTTCCAGTTTCCTTTTGAGGCCATGGTCCCACATCATTCAGCAACAGTCTTTCAAAGTTTCCTGCAGTGGCTGAAAGGGAACACAAAGAAACAAGAGAACTTGACACGTGTGTCTTCACCTCTTCTGAGTTCTTCAGGTCCTCATGTTCTTCACGTCCTGACTTAAATGAGAGTTGTTCAGTTTTAAATAACAATAAAAAACTGTCACTCAAGTCAATGTCATCTTCTTTTTCTTCTTCTTTTAAGTTTTTCAAATCCCCATTTGGCTTAACTGGGATTAAGTCAGATTCAAAAAACAAGAAGAGACTGTCACCCAAATTGATGTCCTCGTCTTTCTTCTCCTCCGGTCGATGTTCTTGAAGCACCATCTCCTGTAGATATGTGAGAGGCTCACCTGCTTGAGTGCAAGGCTCTGGTGTCACTTTTAGATGACACACAGTGGGACACGATCGCTGTTTTCTCTGTTCAGCATTGAGCCTCAACTCTGTTAACTCCCTCTGCAACTTCAGTCTTTTTTGTTCAAACTCTTTCTGCAGTTTCAATTCTTCTTGTTCCTGAAGATGCTTATTTTCCTCCATAGTAGCTTGAATGCTTTGTCGTTCTTGTTCCAAAGCAGCTCGCTCCTGCTCAAGAATAAGCTTTTCCTCTTTCAATTGATCCAAGATCTGCTGTCTACTAAACGCAGCTCATCTTTCAAGCTCAGCGTTAAGCTTCCTAAGACACTCCTGATAATCCATCTCCAAATGTGAACTAAAACATTAATGTCCTACTACGCCCGAACGTACCATTAGCAGTAGCACATGTAGCTGACAGCACTCAGCACAATCAGCTCCAAAGAGAAAGCTTCAGCCAGCTTCAAACTGCTGAAGTCAAGTCCTCAACAAACATGAGGTGACAAAATTTTAAAATTCACGTTTTTGACAAGCCCCAAATAAATGTGAACAGCAAAACTGATCATCCAACCAAGCACCATAGGCGCATCAGCTGTGTACCGCACAGAACACAAAAACACAGCTCAAGACTATATGCAGCTTTCACAACCACTGTTTTTCAACAAACTTCTCTAAACTAGCTCGTTCATTCATATCCAGTACAACTACTGAATCTCAGCAAACTAAACTAGCTCGTTCATTCATATCCCGGACGAGCCCCCATTTTATATGTTACGATCCGTAGGACCAAAACATATAAAGTGGACGTAGGACACAGAAAAGAATTAAAACAAATATTTTTTGAACCTAAACTAAACAACTCCAGGCTGGCGAGATCCTCCCTGGCTTCTCCCACCAGGACTGGAGCGTCTTCTCCTGGCTTAGCATCCTTAAAGGAAACTAAATAAAGAAAAAGTTCAACGGAATGGTGGACCGGTGAGTCTGGCCAAAATGAAAATAACGCAGCCCAAGCAAACCCAGCCCTATACAGGGCCGTCAAATTCCCCTCAGGTGACGATCTACCTCACAAAAAGTCCCTTTACACAAACAAAAAGCGAAAACAGGACTACCAACACTCACCAGGTCATAAAAGTACAAATAAAAGAAAAAGGTAACAGTCTCTCACTGTTAACCTCAGCTGTCCTATAGACAGACACAAAGACCCCAGCTCTATACGCTTCAAACTAAACCCCACTAGAGCCTCAGAGCTCAAGTCCTCTCCTCTCAGTTAAAACTAGAGGTCAAATAAGCACTAATAGTGCACACTCCTACACACTCTGGGTTAAACCAGAGTCCTCATGAGCTCACCAGCTCACCTACAAACACAGCTCTAGTTTGCACCAGAACTGCCACATGAGCAATCCTTGCTCCACACGTGCTGTGAGTCGGCACCAGAATTTCAAAGCCTTAGCTCAACACAAACTCCACACGGGAGCGCAACACACGGTGGTCAGGGTGGAGGACACTCCTGAACACACACACATGCAGCACTACAGCTGCCTTAATCAAACTTAATTTACCTTCACAAGGATCTCAAGTTGTTCCAACAAGCTCCTGCTTGTGTCCACCAACCTCAGCTGGCAATCTCAAACCTCCACATTCTTTAGGTCTCAGCCCCGAGTATTTAAAAGGCAGAGAATCAACAGCAGGTGTTTCAACAGAGTTAATCAAGCCTGATTAAGGCTGAGTAAAAAAGGTGCTGCAGCAGACTGCAGCCAACCTAAACAAAATAATGATGTTTTTAAAATTGTTTCACCCCCAGGGTACATAACAGTTACTGTATGTGTTACTGTGTGTGTTACTATGTGTGTTACTGTGTGTGTTTTTGTGTGTGTCACTGTGTGTGTTACTGTGTGTGTCACTGTGTGTTACTGTGTGTGTCACTGTGTGTGTGTTACTGTGTGTGTTACTGTGTGTGTTACTTGTGTGTTACTGTTGTGTTACTGTATGTGTTAC
>JBBPBX010028249.1:0-22830 GCA_038048925.1 Garcialebias charrua
GAAAAATAATGTGATCTTTCCCAATTAAAAAATAAAATAATGAACTATGCAGGTCTAGGTAAATTATTTTAATTGTGGAAAAATTAAATATCATACTTTGAATAAATAAAGTTAACTTATGTTTTACTCCTTCTATTAGTTCTAGTATTCACACATTTGCAAAGGAAAAGACAGGAAAAACTGCTAAAACTAGCCCTTTTTGTTGTTATAAGAACAAATAAAATTCAGTTTAAAGTTATTTTTGATCAAAGCTTGGAAGAGCCACTGCTGAGGGACCAAAGAGCCACATGTGGCTCCAGAGCCGCAGGTTTCAGACCCCTGCAAAGTCCAGAACCCCTTACATTTTAAGACAGGTTTACAAGAAATCTAAAATAACTACCTATCAGCCACTTTCAAACCAGTTATGTGATCACAATCTTTCTTTGTGCTTGACAGATTTTTCATGCTGATGACATTGATTGATGACAACTTGGAGACAAATAAAGAGGATTCAATCCTAAAGATTCACAAAGGGACACCTCTGCTGTGTTACTATGAACAGTTTAGCACCACCACGACCAAAGTCTGGCACTCATATTAGCCTGCCTGTGTGTCTGTTAGTAAAATATCTCATGTACCAGTAAATCTTTAATGAAACTGTCAGAAAGTAATTGACTCTCAAGACCTCTCAAGACCTCGTGAATGAGATATATCTTCCTTCAGCCTCTACAAAAACAGTATGTTGCTGAAATACGTATTTAAAGTAAATTAGTATTTCAGCCTGGCTGCGGTTATTGTTCTGCTGGCTAGCAGACGCAAACAACGAGAGGATGCGGGGCCTGTCTCTTTGAAAAACCATCCAGGAACTAAGCCAAAAAAATAAAAAATAACTCGTAGCATACAGTATATGGCTTATTTAAACGCTAGAATAACCTAACCTGCAGTGTTTTACTTGCCTCAAATTATCTGCCTCAGCAGCACACAGACCCGTTTTAGCTCGTTGTTAGCTTAGCTTTTAGCAACAGCAGGTTTTGTTCATTCATGTGAACAGAGCTAAAACAGCTAGCAAATAAAGAAAACAGAACCGACCTTCAACTTCCAACTGAATGTCCAGTCGTCGTCCAGAGTCAGACCAGTCGACGTCTAATAAAAAGCAAGTTTTACGAGCGCTGAATACAACAGCTTCTTGTCCAACAGATAACAGGAAATAGCTACATTTGAACGAAGCGCGCGAAGCGTTGATTGGTTGGATATGATGACATGCTACTTCCCTCGATAAACAAGAGTGGCGTTGATTGGTTAGGACAAAGTTCACATGCAACCTGATAAGCAAGAGTGGCGTTGATTGGGTGGGACGTAAATACCCTGATGCATGCTCAATAATAATAATAACAATATTATATATATATATATATATATATATATATAATATATATATATATATATATATATATATATATATATATATATATATATATATATATATACACAATATAAAAAAACAGCTCGAGCTGTTTCAAAAAACTGACAAAACGTTTAAAACAGAAAAATAAACCAGTGTGAAAATACTTTGTGTAAAGAAACTGGCATGGCAAAGGGAACGTTTGTTGAACGTTCTAAGAACGTTAGGTTAGAACGTTATATCTAGGTTTGTTCAAACGTTAGTCAAAACCTTCAAAGAACGTTCTAAGAACGTTAGGTTAGAACGTTATATCTAGGTTTGTTCAAACGTTAGTCAAAACCTTCAAAGAACGTTCTAAGAACGTTAGGTTAGAACGTTATATCTAGGTTTGTTCAAACGTTAGTCAAAACCTTCAAAGAACGTTCTAAGAACGTTGTGATCTAACAGAACCATGTAAGAACCATATCAGAACGTTAGTTAACGTTCTCTGTTACTTGGGTTATGAACATTTTATCACTAAATCCAGTTCATGTTGAATTCCCTCACTTCACGTGAGTTAAATAAGTGCACGAGTCAGACATTTGGTGTCAGCAGCAGATATGAGCTTATGTCATAATTTTAAATGACACGAGTCGAATTGAATCGAATCACTTTATGAACTGATTCATTCTTTTCTCAGTTCAGTTGAGCTCAGCCTGTCTGAGCGTGCTGGTCGCGAGCAGAACTTCTACGTTCCGTGACGTGAATCTGAACGACACAGCGGCGTGTGCCGTGCAGGCGAAGAGGGGTTTTTGTTGACGTCTGGGCGAATGTGACTGATTCGTTCACTGCAAATAAACTCACTCAGTGAACGAATCACTTTCTGACTCTGTCCTGAGTGATTCTAACCATTCCCTCCTCGCGGGGACACGCTCACATACCAATGGCAATAGTTTCTCCAAGCCAATGGCTAATGTTGAGTCAGTATGAAAATAAACCCACACACACACACCGTCCCCATTATCTTAACCGAATAAGGGACACATAAAGTAATTAGAGGAGACCGAAGAAGAACGAGTGAGACGCACAGCAGGGCAAGCTGCAGCAGCGAAGCGCATGGCTGAGTGTGTAGGTTCCCTTGTCATTGACTCTGGGAATTGCGCCGCCGCGCGGTTCACCTGAAGTAATACAATCACGCCTTTTAAGGCAGGTGCACGGGCGTCAGCGTCACAAAAGAGGCCCCGCCCTCTTTGTATAAAAGAGGCTGACGTCCCACCTACTTCCTCTTTATGCCCTTCACCTCGCTTACACCTGAATTTTGCAGGATTGAGGACTCCGTGGATGAATCGCTCGACTGGAGGTGAGCTTGCTCCTTGCCTCGAGCATCACGGAGGGCTGCTCTGCGAGCGCTAGGGTTAACGGGACGCTAACCTAGTGTCGTCGACATTTTATTTTTCTGCTGTTTCGCCGCTCGGTTAGTGGATGCTAACTGCGCAACACGCTACCTGCTAAGCTAACAGAGCTAACAGGCTAGCAGCCGCGAGCAGTTCAGCGAGAGGACTTCTTCGGACGAAGAACTCCAGCAGGCCAGCGAGCCCCGGCTCCCGAGCCTGCTCCAACGGATGTGGCTACCCGCTTTCAGCAGCGGACATCCACGAGGCCTGTCTGATCTACTCAGGGATGCTACACGCAAAGACACTCACCGCTTTTTCTGGCGGATGGCTCAGGAGAAAGGCAAGTGGAAATTGAGTACCCCGCTGCTAACTGGCTAGCTCCCACGGTTACCGAGAGCTCCCATGACAGCGTGGGGCGGATGTCGGGCTCGTGCACCGCTGTTAACAATTAGCGTTGCTAAGCGTTAGCGCTGCTAACACGATTAGCGCGGCTACGAGCGGGAAATGGAGAACTCTATTGTGAGGTATGTGAAAGTCTGCTTAGTCTAGCTTGCTAACTAACCTTCTGTTCTGTCTGTTTCGCTATCCTGTGTAGCCGAATCGACGATAGAGTTCATCCCACTGCTACTAACTAAATTTGTCTACCGATTGCTGCTCTACTCGACGGCCCATTTAGCACCGCTAGCGGGCTCACGAGTACCTCCACGTTTAGTTCATGCTAACAAGGAGGCTCTCCGACCAGCAAAGAAAAGAAAAGCAGTCCAGGAGGAGGAATTTCTGCCTACCTGATCAGCTACGCTGACTGGTAGTTTCCCTGCGTTCACGGCGAGAACATCGTGACGCTGAGAGCTTATCCACCTACGAGGCTAAGGATGGCGCTCAGACGTCAACCATGTCAGAGTTCGAGGAACCCTGATGGAGTGGACAAGGGAGAGCAGAGGGAATCTCCTCCAAACAGGAGATAAGCCCAACTACTGCCCCTGAAGAAGTCTCCAACGACGGATCAAGGCCTCGAGGAGGGAGCAGGGGGCTTTTCACAACAAGCTACAACGGTGCTTGTCGAAGCAGATGGACCCACTCTGGCTCCACTTGACCTGTGCAGCAGAACGGCTGAGTCTCTCAGGTGCCAAGACCTGCACCCCCACCGGGACAACAAGAGTCAAGGTTGGCGGGTAACTATTCCTCCCGAGGCAGCAACCTCGGTGAGGCACGACACGCCGGTGTCCCCAGGTTTTTTAACTGGGTTCACGCGGTCAGGGTCGGCACCCAGGGCGGCCACCGTTTCCCCCCCTTCTCCCAGTTCAGGACTGGGAGGGCAGGGAACTGACGGGTCTGCCTCACATCCAGAACTTCAGCCACCAAGGCCTACCCAGCAAACCATGTCGTCTTCAGCAGTGCAGCTGGAAAGGATCCAGCGCGCACAGTGCCCCGCGGCCCGCACGGCCTCGATGCTGCAGGCTCACCAGGCAGAAAAGCTGCAGGAACTGCAGGGGGCTACCAACAAAGGGAAAAGACGACAGAGCCGCTGGATGAGGTCCACAGGACTTTACTGCCCGCCCTTCGGGCACATCGGCAGTCGCTCTGGGTAAGAGCATGACTGAAGCGGTTGTCACACAGTGACACCGGCGACCAACATCCTCACTGATGAGAGCTTTTCCACCCACAGGAAAAGTAAAGCCACACAAATCAAACCTCCCTGAGGCCTCATGTATCAACAGTGCGTACGCACAAAAACCTTGCGTACGCCATTTTCCACGCAAAACTCTGTATGTATCAAAACAGGACTGAACGTTGAAATGTGCACAGCTCCACGCCAACCCCAGAGCTGGCGTACGCACGTTTCTGTGGTTTTGGTTCCTTTGGCGACACTTACAGGTGATTCTGAGAAACTGAAGCCCCACAGTCTGTGGTTGACTTTTAAGAGCAGCTTGAAGACCTTTCTTCTCAACCGAGCATACTATACCTCCTCATGATTCTACTTTTGATCTTAGCTGATACTGTTGTTGATTTTAATTGTTTTATTATTTGTTTTATTGACATTTAATGCTGTTGCACCTTGTAGCACTTTTAGATTTTCATTAATGAAAAGTGCGTTATAAATTGAATTCATTATTATTATTATTATTATTATTAACTGTTCATGATGTGAAAATGATTATTGTTCACACCAGACACACATGATTAACAATTATTACATCCACATGGACGCAGTTAAATAAAGGACGCACAAAGTTGTGCCAAAAATATATGTAACAGGAACGGATTCAGCCTTATTGGAGGATATAATAAATAGTGTAACACGCAGAGCATTTATTTATAAACAGATATAATTTTCTGATCTATGATATGGCTTATCAGCCGTTTTCAGGAATAATCCTTTTTCAGTTTGGCACTGCTGCGCTCTGGAGCACAACACAGGAACCCCCATCACGCGTGCACATGCAGAAGCAGCGATCAAACTGGTGTTCCACAGCTTTCCAGAGGGAGCTGGCAGAACGATCGGGGCTGTACAGTCCACACAAAGCCGGATCCAATGGAATGGTCTCATCCATATGATTCAAAAGGCTGAGTTATGGTCGCGCTTGGAGCGGAGGTGTTTCATAATCTGCGTTTATTGTAGATTTCTCCAAAATGACACGTGAAAGTACACCATATATAACTTGTAGGAGAGTAGAAGCTTCACAGACAAACAGACTGCGCACAAAGGCTGCGGTGCGCGCAGCGTTTGGAGACTCCAACATCACGTCATGTCATGAAAACTCTCCACTGAGACGCAGAGACTGATATCAGCTATTAAATAAACAAAGGTCTATGTCCAAACATCTAAGTTCCTCTGTGTGTACAGTAATTATGGTAATAAACTCGTGCACAAAGTTAATATTTTCACTCAGGATGGATGAGCCAGTTGCGCACCACAGCAGAGTGCGCGCACACACAAACACCGACACACATCACTCGTTCTTTGCGTGATAAACACATTTTATTACTATTCTTACTTAGGATTTTTTTCCTCACTCATATTATATTAAATTCATTATTTTCCTGAATCTAGAAATCATTTCTGATCGCGCAGGGATCAAACAAACATGTCCTTCACACATGCAGGAAGTAATTTGCATCTGTTTAACATATGTAAATGAAGGCGTGTCAGGGGAGGTGTCTCACGTGCGCTCAGTTCCACGTTAATTGTGATGTACAAAAGGAATGTGCGTGGATTCAGGCGTACGCACAGTTTGATACATCTGGATTTTTTTGTGCGTACGCCGTTTTCTGGATTTGACCGTACATGACGTTTCAGTAAGAAATCCACGCAAGTCTTTGTACATGAGGCCCCTGGGGTCCAAGAGACCATGGTGGAAGGGACAAAGATGTTCGTTAAAACACAAAACACGTTCCCGTTTGTGCGATAAAGACAACATGTTGTTTTAAAGCACTAATAAAACCACATAGTGTTTTAGCGTCTCTGTGCAGAAGCCATGGGTCAACCCAGTACTTCTCCTGCGGTGTGGAGAGATAGCAGAGACCTGCATGATCCTGAGCTGTCCCTGCACAATTACAGGCATTTTCACCCACAGGGGGAGAGAAAAGGCTGCACTTTTACCACCAGTATCTGTGTTAAAAGGGACACAGATTAACTGGTTCAGAACGATTAAACACATAAGAACACTCAAATGCTTGTGTAATAAAGAGAAATTGCCATTCACATACGATAATAAAGTCTCAAACTACTCAAGCTGTTCTGTGTCACGACTCAACATAAAAGGGAAAACCCCACCATTTTTTAATGCAACCAGTGTCAACAGAGAACGCGGGGAGCCGCCTCACACAGGCGGCCAACCCCCCGCTAATAAAACTGCGTCCATCAAAGGACCCAGTACACATGCAAACCGAGCAGTGGGTCACGTCCACTGTCACCCTTGGTCTGCGGCTGCAGTTCCACAAGCGGCCACCTCCTTTCACGGGGGTGCTGCCGTCTTCCTTAAGCCCAGACAGCACTCATGTCTCTAGAGACGAGATCTCAGTCATGATGCAGAAAGGAGTGATCAGAATGGTCCCTGCTCACGATGTAAAAAAGGGTCATTACAGGAAGTATTTCCTGGTCCCGAAACGGGATCAGGGCTTGCGGCCTATTTTGGATTTTTTCACGTCAGCATCCTGCCTTGCCGCAGATAATATCTCCGTTTTGCCTTCCAGGGCATTGCGTTCGAGTTTTGGCAATGCCTTTTGGCTTGAAATCCGCACCCCGGTCATTCGCGAAATGTCTGGACGCGGCCTTGGCCCCACTGAGGGGGTCAAGGGGTCAGAGTACTGAATTGTCAGATCGATCTGCTCATCCTTGGACACAACAGAGTCCAGGCACAGCAGCACACAGAGAGGATGATGTCTCACCTTGAAGCACTGGGTTTCGTCATGAACTTGGAAAATAGCAATCTGACCCCATCTCAGATTACCGTATGTTTGGTTGTACAGGTCAACTCCGTTCTGTACAGAGCAAGGCTCTCAGAGACTCGGGTTTCATCTCTCCACCTCTGCCTGGCACTTTTTCAGCCGGGCTGGAGAGTCTCCCTCAAACTATGCCAGCGCCTCCTGGGCCTGCTGGCGGCAGCCATTATCTGCGTGCCTCGGGCCTTATTATAAGTGCGCCTTCTACAGATATGGCTCAACAAACAAATGTATCCTGCCCCTCCCAGAGGGACAAGGGGGATACTGATCAACACAGAGTGCATGAAAGCTCTGGAGCCCTGGAAGGCACCTTCAGTGTTCAGGACAGGCGTCACACTGGGACGAGTACTGTCTCGTGTACTGGTCAACACAGACACTTCAAAGACTGGGTGGGGAGGTCTTTGCAAAAACCAGTATGCCCAAGGGCTCTGGAAACAACAGGAGGCAAAGCTCCACGTAAATCTCCTGGAACTGAAAGCTGTGTTTTTGTCCCTGAAGCTTTTTTACAGGGAGTATGTGTATTATGCGTTTCTCCCGTCCCCCTGATTCAGGCGACGCTGGAACGCGTACGCAAGGGAGCTCTCTCCCTCATACTGATAGCTCCCAGGTGGCCATAGGAACCATGGTTCCCAGAGGTGATCTCACTGTTGACGGGGACACCATGGCAGCCGCCCTCCCACAGGGACCTGCTGACTCAGGCCCACGGGCAGCTCCTTCGCCCACGCCCAGAATTGTGGCTTCTCTGGGCTTGGCCACTGAAAGGAACCGACTGATGGCCTCAGGACTGCCTAGTAATGTGATAAACACAATACAGGGAGCGAGAGCACAGTCTACTCAGACTCTCTACGCTCACAAATGGCATGTTTTTGAGGCCTGGTGTCTAGAGAGGAATATTATCTCATATTCCTGTGACCTGGTCCAGCTCCTCACTTTTCTGCAAGACCTGCTGGAGAAGGGTCGCTCCTTCTCCACCATTAAAGGTCTTCCTGTTGGCCATCTCAGCGTGCCATGAAGGCTGGGGAGGTAAATCGCCCGGTGCCCACCCTCTCATGATAAGGTTCATGAAGGGTGTGCTAAGGAAAAAGCCTCCCAGCAGGACTCTGGCCCCTGTGTGGGACCTGCAGTTAGTCCTGGACGCTCTATGTGAGCCTCCATTTGAGCCTCTTAGCAGCATTAAGATAGATTTATTATCTTATAAAACTGCTTTGCTCTTAGCTCGGTGCTCAGCTAAGCGCATGGGTGACCTCCACGCTCTATCTGTACACCCAATGTGTACCAGGTTTGTCCCAGACGGGTCAAAGGTCACCCTGTGTCCAAACCCCGCATATGTTCCAAATGTTCCAACTTTAAATCCCAGAAGTCTGGACTTTGAGCTGTCAACATTTCTTCCCCCTCTGTTCTCACTGAGGAACAGAGGAGGCTGAATGCACTATGCCTTGTTAGGGCCCTGAGTGCTTATGTAGCGTAGTTGATTCTGCGTTGTGTCTTGTGTGGAATGACAGCCAGACGACATCTGCTTTTTAGGCTTTTATTACTCCTGCATTCAACCAGCAGAAAACAGTCATCAAAACAGGCTTTTTCTCATCACAGTGTTCCACCGCGCCTGCTTCCATGAGAGTCTGTGCAGCAAGGGGCGCGAAAGAGATCGTGCAGAACTTTTCATGAGTTATAATGGTATGATCCATTAATATTTCTCTTTCTTAACCCCAACTGGCACTCAAAACAACAATCAAAGAACTCGAAATGTTCCACAGTAACAATAATAATTCACAGTTCCATTCACAGCACATTCAATTTAAATAAAAAGAATAGTTTTGAAACAGGAAGTTACCCGCTGTTTTGGAAATGGATCTGTCGTCTTTTCAAAATAAAAGCTGCCGATACTCGTAATTTCTTACTGGAATAGATTTTCACTTGACAATCTAGTGTAACAACATCACACTGCTACATTCACCTCCACTGTTTTACACTAGATTGTGCATCTTAACCAAATAATAAAATAAAAAAACACAACAAAAACAAAACAACCAAAATAAATCAACAACAACAATAAACATACAAAACTTTTTTTTTTTTCTAATTCTGGCCATGACATTACATGTGACCCAAGTATACCCTCCCTACAAGACCAAAATGGTCGACCAGCATAGAGCTATTCAATGAAGAATTAGGGGAGATGAGGGGTAGCTAAGTCCCCACCTCACCATAGAAGACATGCCACGTACACATCTATCACAGAGTACACCCAAAATCACTCAAATGTGTCCAGTACGATGGACAACCTAAATAAAATTATGACCAGACCCCAGTAAAAGAGAGAGAAAAAAAAATCCCATTACCAAGAAAAAAAAAAATAAAAAAAATAAATGGCCCTATGACAAAATTTTAACTCTTTGTGTGGACATTGTCTGAATTAACCTGTTAACAGGTTTGATAAATCTACCTAGTCTCGTCCGTATCCCTCCCCCTTGGACAACCGAAGCGACTGAGTCACATCCAGACACATTTGAACCACTAACGGCCTTAGTTGTACCGATAGTGTCACTCGGGTGTAAACTTATGCCGACAGAATCTGAAAGCTGGTCGCCAGTGTTATCTTCAGAGTGTGAGCTCTCTGACCCATGAGCTACCCCATCCAGGACACTCCTATGGTCTCCACAGGAAGACATGACCCCTGTACTCTGAACGCTACCATCGTTCCCTCCAATAGCTTCAGGTTCTCTAACTACTGTCACTTCGCCTGTGGTCATCACCACACTAGACTCTGGAAGGGAGGAAACCCAGTGAGCTGTTCGAGCATCACTGTCCCGCTCACCTGAAACCACATCATCTGACGACTCACTCTCTGAAACTGTGTTTGAAAGAGAAGCCTGAGATACAGAATCATCCCATGATGGCAAAGGCAAAAAGTTTACAGGCATGATCAGATTCCTATGAACTGTCCTAACTCGTCCTGTGACAGGATGACGGATAACATAGGTGTTCAGTTCACTGTTTTTATGGACCACAATGTAAACCGTATCTTTCCAACGATCAGCCAATTTTCGTTTTCCTCGTTCCCCTTTGTTAGCCATCAATACTCTGTCTCCCTTCTCCAAAGAGTGTCCCTTAACCTTTCGGTTATACACCTCAGCTTGTCTCAATTGCTGTTTCTCAGCATGCTGCTGAGCCAAAGTTATTGCTTCCCTGAGGTCTGTGCGCAACGACTGAACATATTTGTCCATGTCAGCAGTCTCTCCATCCAAGAGAACACTTCCAAACATCACATCAACAGGTAACCTAGGGGTTCGACCAAACATTAAAAGGAAAGGCGGAAAACCTGTGGTTTCGTGAACCGTGCAGTTATAGGCAAAAGTCAGTGTGTTTAGCATCTGAGGCCATTTTTCCTTTGCTCGAGGAGGCAACGCACGGATCATACTACCCAGAGTGCGGTTTAGACGTTCAGCCTGGCCATTTCCCGCAGGATGATATGGTGTGGTATGGCTCTTACGAACACCGGCCATCTGGAGTAGTTCGGCAATGAGGGAGCTTTCGAAATTAGCCCCTCTGTCAGAGTGAATACAAGCTGGAAACCCGTATATGGAAAAAAAATTATTCCATAACACGCGAGCCACTGATTTGGCAGACTGATTTGGACATGGGTAAGCACAGGCTAGTCTGGTAAAATGGTCTGTCACCACTAGAACGTCAATGGACTTGTTATTGACATCCTCTGCGGACCAGAAGTCAATACAAACTAGTTCTAGCGGTGCTGATGTGACAACAGAAACAAGTGGGGCCCTGGCCTCAGGTTCTGGTGCTTTGCTCAAGACACACCTCTTGCAATGACTCACATATTCTTTGACATCATGTTCCATCGAATCCCAGTAAAAACGTTGTCTGGCAAGCCACAGTGTGCGCTGCTGACCTTGATGGCCGGCATCATCATGCACCCCTTTCAACACCTGGCCTCTCAAAGCAACTGGAACCACAAATTGGAACACTTTCTTCTTGCTCACCACATGTTTAGAAACGCGGTACAACACGCCCAGCCGGGTCGTGAGTTTACCCCATTGTCGCAATGTACGATTTGTCTCCCGCGATTCATGAACACGCTCACGTCGGGATGGACGACTTCCCCTGTTCACATAAAAGGAAACCCGGCTGACTACAGGATCCTGACACTGTTTATCATACAACTCCTCATGAGTGAGGACAGGCAGTGGGCTCTGCCCCACTGGAGACAGTTTTTCCAGCTGCTGTGTGTAGCAGGTTGCCCTCATTTTCGCACCTTCACTCCAACAACGGTGAGACTTAAATAAGGCTGACACCTCATCATGAGAAACTCTCCCACCGTTGTCTATAATGTCCACGCTGCCTGTGACAGAGCCCTGGGTCGGAGAAGTGAGTTTGCGCTTCTCATCCACAGACTCTTCCCGAGAAAGACGAAACATGTTCTGAACGTCTTCCACCAACAAACCTCTGGCTCCTTCTAACAAAGTGTTGTATGGAGTCCTCGTCAAACGGTGCATCATTTTATGCTGAGCGAATGGTTCCCTGCTCAATGCATCTGCCACAATATTTCGCGGCCCTGGAATATACTGAATGTCAAAGTCAAAGGGGGCCAGCTTGGCCACCCATCTCTGTTCACAAGCGTCCAGCTTCGGCTTGGTAAGAATGTACTTTAGAGGATTGTTGTCCGTCCAAACAGTAAATTTATGTCCGCGCAACCAATGACTAAACTTATCATGAATAGCCCATTTCATGGCGAGAAACTCGAGCCTATGAGCAGGGTATTTGGACTGCGCATGATTCAAGGACTTACTAGCAAAGGCAATGGGCCTCGCAATCTTGTGGTCATCTTGTACTTGTGACAACACAGCTCCTAATCCGGAAGATGACGCATCAACAGATAGCAAAAAAGGCTTTGTAAAGTCAGGGTGGGCAAGAAGAACCTGCTCTGTCAACGCAGCTTTTAAAGTTCTAAATGCTTCGCTACACTCCAGGGTCCAATCAGCCGTAACAAGCTTACGCGCCAAACCCTGCTTCTTCCTACCCTTCCCCCTCCGTGGCTTGGCCGTCCCTGTAGTCAGTTGGAATAATGGCTTGGCAATCACAGAGCAGTTCTCAATGTAGTGCTGATAATACACCACCATGCCTAGGAAAGAGCGAATCTTCTTAGGAGATGGCGTAGTGCCATCAGGTTCCATAAGATCTGCTTCTGACACGCCTACAATTGCCTGCACTTTTTCAGGGTCTGTTGCAATTCCGTCTCTCGTAACAATGTGACCTAAGAACTTCACAGACTTTCTTAAAAACTGACACTTGGATGGGGACAGTTTTAGGTTATGTTCTCTTAACCGTCGGAACACCATCTCAAGCCTCTGCAGGCTTTCCTCCTCAGACTTTCCATAAACCAACAGATCATCCAAGTAACAAAGCAGGCTTAAAAAGTTCTGGTCACCAAAGATCGTGAGCATCATTCGCATGAAAGTAGCCGGGCTGTTACACAGACCCTGTGGCATTCGGTTATACTCATGTAATCCGAGAGGAGATGAGAAAGCAGTGTACTTCCTATCATCTTCGTGAAGTGGGACATTGTAGTATCCTGAAGTCAAGTCCATTGAGCTAAAGAATGCGTTACCTCCCAATGCTGCCAGGATGTCAGCTTGGTGTGGTAAAGGGTGCGCATCTTTGACTGTACGAGCGTTCAACCACCTGAAGTCTGTACACAACCTCAAGTCACCATTTTTCTTCCAGCAAAGAACAAGTGGAGAAGCATACTCACTGCTTGACTTTCTGATAATTTCACGCTCTTCCATGTCATCTAAAGTTTCTTTCAACTTTTGGTAGTGAGCAGGAGAAAGCCTACGATAAGGCAGACGAAAAGGGCGTTCATCAGTAAGTCTGATGCGATGGCAGAATTCGGCAGCTTTGCCGCAATCCAAGTGATGTCTTGAAAACACATCTTCATACTTTACCACCAAGTCAGTCAGCTTCTCTCGCCAATGTTCAGAAACTTCACAGTCACTAACAGATAGATCCTGCAGCCCCAAATCGGCCAATTTGCCAGGTCCAACTTTTGTCTTAACACTGCAACATGACTCAGCTGTAAGGCTGCCATGAGAACTGTCCACTTTACACACATTCTGATGCACCCTCGCGTCCGTACCACCATCAAAATCTTCCAAAGCAATGCATGGATACACATCAGCCACCTTAGCGTTCCTTCTCAACACAATTGGAGACATAGTAGGATTGATGATTTTCACAGGAAGCCACCCTCCTCCCCACAGTGGAGTAACTACTCTGCCAACCATAACACTACGGTGCACACAACGTGAAGTGCTCGGTTCGACAACAACAGTACTTCCCACAGAGAGTTCAGTCTTAGGTGGAAGGCGGCCCCACACCACATGCTCACTCATAGGTTCAAGAGTCACGGCCTTGGTCAGTTTGACAGTCCCAACTTTCTCTGGGATTTCCTCCCCCCTCCACCTTTCAAGATTGGCCAAAAAACTGACAAACTGACTATTTTCATCCAAACATGTCGAGTCAGGTCTACTCAGTATCCGCCAATAGGCCTCATTAGACTTAAACTGTTTGATGAGCGGTTTCATCACATTTGTGCCAACAATAAGCTCATCAGCCTGACCATCAACCACCAAAACTGGGACAACATAATCAAACCCAAACAGTTTAAGTTGCAGTTCGCAGATTCCCACCGGAACAGTCTGTTTGCCACCACACCCAACAAGAACAATGTTAGTGGGAGGGATTACGTCTCCCATCACCACTCCTGCCTCACGCAACTGAGGGATTATGTCTGCACGTACAGATGTAGCCATAGACCCGCTATCTAACATCCCTCGTAGCTCAATCTTGTTGCCAACTAGCACTGTAGTGAAAAACAGGCTGTCACTGATAGGCAGTTTTGCCACATTTTGAAAAATGACAGTTTTATCATCAGATACTGTGTTGCAAGCCATCATGTAGACAGTTTGGATGTCATCATCAATGTTGGAGGAAACACTAGAAAGGCCCACACCGTCCCCCGCTAAATGAGGGCCATCTAGTTTTCCTGAGGCGAATCAGTCTGTCCCTGACCAATCGGGTGCGTTTGAGGTTTCTGAGTTTTAGAACAGTGAACACTGATGTGCTCTGGAGAGAAACATCGAAAACATAATCTGTGCATCCTACAATGTGACCTAGTGTCATGTTGCCGGTTGCCACAAACCTGACATTCCCGTGATTGTCTGGAGATTTGCTTATTGGGCCTGTTGCTTATAGCCTGAGTGTTGCTGATCAGCGCTTTCTCCAAAAGACTCAAGACCCTGTCCATCGTGGTGTTTTCAAAAGCTGTTTTGTAGCTCTCTGGCTCTGGAACATTTTTAGAAATGGGCAACACAGTTTGTTCATTGGCAGCTACACCCACGTGTGAAGGCTCGGTAACCCCCACTTTCTGTTTCTCACGGCTCCGAACAACTGCATGGTCCCTTAAATACTCATCTAAATGGTCTTGAACTTCACTAGCTGTCCAATCGCGAGAAGGCTTTGTTTTAAAAACCAGTGCCAGCTCTCTGTCCGGACAATGGCGAATAAACATGAGCACCAAATGTGAACTCAGGTCAGTCATTGAGTCCCCCTTACTAGCCAAGCATCGTTCAGCAACCTCTGCAGCTTTGTTAAGCCGTATCCAGTAATCAAGAGGTCCCTCGTTTGTGTATGGTGTGCTAGCGTAGAAATCCGCTAGAGGCAGATCTGAATGGACTGTGTCTCCAAAATGTTGTCTGAGAATACTAAATATTACAGAAACATCTGTAGCTTTTGCATTACTGCGCATCCAAACTCTAGTGACATCTCTTGCCCTCCCCATCAATCTGTTCATAACCACTTCAACCTGTTCAGCCTTAGTGGACTGTTTCTGTCTAAGGTAGGCCTGCATGAGGTCTTCCCACTCGAAAACAGAACATTTATCAGTTTTGTCACCCCTAAAATAGGGTGGAACATCAACATCAGAGCGTAATACAAGATTAAGTTTTGATGCATCAATAACAGTAGTACCACCTTGAAATGACTGTGAAGTGTTCTTGTTGTGATCCGGGATTGGTGCAGGTGGAGGCTCTGACGCAGCATTCTGCATCAATGACATCTTGATGGACTCTCCTATTTCTGACCCAATGGTCCTGATTAAATCTGTTAATTGAATGGAGGCAGCTTCTCCATCAGGTGAAAATGCAGGACATGATGAGGGAATCACTGGGCTCAGTCCCGGAGTGAAACTTAAAGTCTGACTAGTGAAGTCATCAAACCCCTTTTTCCTCCCAGACTCAGAAATGTCTGAGCCCAAAACACCTGGGTTTCCTGGGGTAGCAAACTGCAAAACCCCTCTCCCCCTACCAACGGATAATACCCCATGACTAGGAGTTGACATTTCATTCACATTGCGACCCTCCATGGGGAGACCTCACTGTTACCCTTTATGGGAATGAAACAGGAACCTGTCCAGAATAAAAAAATAGAAATGAGAGGTTCCCAACCACAGTGTCCGAGGAACTCCACACGGACAGCGACTCCAAGGCGCAGATGGAACCAACGGACGTCGTCCAGCAACACCGGTGGTCTGCTTCAGCTGACCAGTCGAAGGGTCACGGCACCAGTTTTGTAGCGTAGTTGATTCTGCGTTGTGTCTTGTGTGGAATGACAGCCAGACGACATCTGCTTTTTAGGCTTTTATTACTCCTGCATTCAACCAGCAGAAAACAGTCATCAAAACAGGCTTTTTCTCATCACAGTGTTCCACCGCGCCTGCTTCCATGAGAGTCTGTGCAGCAAGGGGCGCGAAAGAGATCGTGCAGAACTTTTCATGAGTTATAATGGTATGATCCATTAATATTTCTCTTTCTTAACCCCAACTGGCACTCAAAACAACAATCAAAGAACTCGAAATGTTCCACAGTAACAATAATAATTCACAGTTCCATTCACAGCACATTCAATTTAAATAAAAAGAATAGTTTTGAAACAGGAAGTTACCCGCTGTTTTGGAAATGGATCTGTCATCTTTTCAAAATAAAAGCTGCCGATACTCGTAATTTCTTACTGGAATAGATTTTCACTTGACAATCTAGTGTAACAACATCACACTGCTACACTTACATTGAAAGATCTGTCAGTTGGAGAAAATCAAACCATCTGTTTGTGTGTTTTGCTAGTCCAGCTGCTGGCGGAGCCCTGTCAAAACAGCACCTCTCACTCTGGGTGACTGAGGCCATAAAAAGGGCGTACAGCAGCAAAGGTCAGCAGGTGCCCTCTGGGGTACATGCTCATTCCATTCGAGGCCTGGCTGCCTCATGGGCCTTATTCAGAGGTGTGCCAGTAGCAGAAATATGCGCAGCTGCTAACTGGGCCTCTTCAAACACATTTGTGAAACTCTACAGTTTAGACGTCACAAATGTGTCATAACTCAGGCTGTCCTCTCTACCACATAGTAGAGAAACAGCTAAACGCCTGCAGTCTAAGGCATAAATTCTCACAAGCATGCATTTTTCCAAAGCATTTTCAGGGCGTGAATGAATTTTGTTCCCATAGTCAATGTTTTGCACCGAGTGGACTGACTGACAAGGGAACGGAAAGTTATGCACCATAACTCACGTTCCCTGAAGGAAGGGAACGAGGTGCAACACATGTTTGCCCTTTCAATTCCCAAGCTCAGTGAAGTGCACTTGGAGGAAGTAGGTGGGGCGTCAGCCTCTTTTATACAAAGAGGGCGGGGCCTCTTTGGTGACGCTGGTGCCCACCTGCCTTAAAAGGCGTGATTGTATTACTTCAGGTGAACTGCGCGGTGGCACAATTCCCATAGTCAATGTGTTGCACCTCGTTCCCTTCCTTCAGGGAGCGTGAGTTATGGTGCAAAACTTTCAGTTAGCGTTTACGTTTAGTGAACGTGCTGCTCGCTGCTGTATTGTGTCACTCGTGAACATAGGCTACACCGAAAGAGGGGAGTTTGTCAGAGAGCAGGTGTATGGGAGGCCAGGTAAGACATAATTCAGAAAAACCTCACACGCTAGTCAACACCTCTCATGCATACAACTGAGAAGGTATGCTCTCGCACACACATATGAAAACTTCTCACATATACAACTGAGAGGTTATTCTGAAATTTTTCTTACCTTGCCTCTCATACTGGAAGTGATTTGTTCTACAAACCAGATTCCAAAAAAGTTGGGACACTAAACAAATTGTGAATAAAAACTAAATGATGTGGAGATGGCAAAAGTCAATATTTTATTCGTAATAGAACATAGATGACAGATCAAAAGTTTAATCTGAGTAAATGTAACATTTTAAAGGAAAAATATGTTGATTCAAAATTTCACAGTGTCAACAAATCCCAAAAAAGTTGGGACAAGTAGCAATAAGTGGCTGGAAAAAGGAAATTGAGCATATAACGAACAGCTGGAAGACCAATTAACACTAATTAGGTCAATTGACAACATGATTGGGTATAAAAAGAGCTTCTCAGAGTGTCAGTGTCTCTCAGAAGCCAAGATGGTAAGAGGATCACCAATTCCACCATTGTTGCACAGAAAGATAGTGCAGCAATACCAGAATGGTGTTACCCAGCGTAAAATAGCAAAGACTTTTAAGTTATCATCATCAACCGTGCATAACATCATCAAAAGATTCAGAGAATCTGGAACAATCGCTGTGCGTAAGGGTCAAGGCCGTAAAACTCTACTGGATGCTCGTGATCTCCGGGCCCTTAAACGTCACTGCACCTCAAACAGGAATGCCACTGTCAAGGAAATAACAGAATGGGCTCAGGAATACTTCCAGAAAGCATTGTCAGTGAACACAATCCACCGTGCCATCCGCCGTTGCCAGCTGAAACTCTACAGTGCAAAGAGGAAGCCATTTCTAAGCAAGCTCCACAAGCTCAGACGTTTGCACTGGGCCAGGGGTCATTTAAAATGGAGTGTGGCAAAATGGAAGACTGTTCTGTGGTCAGATGAGTCACGATTTGAAGTTCTTTATGGAACACTGGGACGCCATGTCATCCGGACCAGAGAGGACAAGGATAGCCCAAGTTGTTATCAACGCTCCGTTCAGAAGCCTGCATCACTGATGGTATGGGGTTGCATGAGCGCTTGTGGCATGGGCAGCTTGCATGTCTGGAAAGGCACCATTAATGCAGAGAACTATGTTCAGGTTCTAGAACAACATATGCTCCATCTAGACGTCATCTCTTTCAGGGAAGACCCTGCATTTTTCAACAAGATAATGCCAGACCACATTCTGCAGCAATCACAACATCATGGCTACGTAGGAGAAGGATCCGGTACTGAAATGTCCAGCCTGCAGTCCAGATCTTTCACCTATAGAGAACATTTGGTGCATCATAAAGAGGAAGGTGCGACAAAGAAGGCCCAAGACGATTGAACAGTTAGAGGCCTGTATTAGACATGAATGGGAGAGCATTCCTATTTCTAAACTTGAGAAACTGGTCTCCTCTGTCCCCAGACGTCTGTTGAGTGTTGTAAGAAGAAGGGGGGATGCCACACAGTGGTAAAAATGGACTTGTCCCAACTTTTTTGGGATTTGTTGACGCCATGAAATTTTGAAACAACATATTTTTCCCTTAAAATGATACATTCTCTCAGTTTAAACTTTTGATCTGTGATTTGTGTTCTATTCTGAATAAAATATTAGATGTTGGCACCTCCACATCATTGCATTCAGTTTTTATTCACAATTTGTTTAGTGTCCCAACTCTTTTGGAATCCGACTTGTATGAATGAACTGCTTATATGAGCATGCGCACACAGAGACCTGCCGCTGAGGAGTGATTTGTTCACGTAGTACTGTGCTGGAAGTCGTGCTGTGTCACTCACTCGCATACTGCACTGCAGTGTAGTTATAGTTTAAACTTCAGAGCCACAGTACTGCATGAATAAATGCATTCAGTGAATTAATCTTTTGAATGGTTGTTTTAATGAACTAATTCTAGGAATCCACCACAACCCGAAAAGAAAGAAACGGGTAAAGATAATGGATGGGTGGATGGGTTACAGTAATGTTCAAGTTTGTGTCTTAGATCTTACTGCTGTTTTTCTTTACAAATTGTATTTTTATTGGCTGTAACTGGGACCCTATGTACATAGTTTTGTTCCACCTCATGTAACATGTGATGTGAATGACAATAAAGAGCCTCGAGTCCTTGAATCCTTGAATTCTAGGAATCTTCTCAGGACCAACCAGCTTTACGTTTCCTCCTGGGCTCTGCCGCTGCAGTGAGTTTTATCCACAATCTGTGCAGCAGAGAGTTTTATCCACAATCTGTGCAGCAGAGAGTTTTATCCACAATCTGTGCAGCAGAGAGTTTTATCCACAATCTGTGCAGCAGAAGAAGAAAAATCCTAGCTGGTTCAGTACTTTTCTGCTTGTCAAACAGGAAACAAACTGTTTTTGGTAAAATAACAACAACAACAAAGAAATTCAGCGTGAATGACTGAATCAATGGTTCTCTGAATATTAAATACTGTATAAAAAAAAACAGCAGGCGCTAAAACCATCCAAACTGTGGCTAAAAGCTGTAACTACTAGTACAGCAATAGCTAAACTAAGATAAACTGTAGCTAAAACCTAAGCATGGCAGTTTCTAGAGCTAAATGGAGTCATAAAAAGCTAAAATGAGCTAAAAGCAAAACTGTAATACCCAGCGTATTACAAAATAAAATACATTCAATGCTTCAGTGCATTTAGATGTATTTTTCAATAAATGTAAACAAAAAAACATTCTGATTGTAAAGCTAATCAGGTTTTTAGCTAAACCCTAAACGACTAAAAACAGTAACAAACAGGTAAATGTAGCATTGTGTACAAACATAAAAGCTATATTGGGGAAAACTAGGTAAAAGGTACAATTAGAAAACCAGTAGCAACATTAATTACAAAAACAGATGCTAAAACTAACATAACAGCAGGTAGAGGTTAAAATGAGAAAAACAAGAACCTAAATAATAATAATAATGTGTTATCATCATTGTATGTTCCCATACAATGGTGAATTGGCTCTCTGCATTTTACCCATCCGCCCCCAGGTGGAGCAGTGGGCAGCTATTGAAAGCGCCCAGGGAGAAATTGGGGATAGGGTGTCCTGCTCAGCAACACCACAAGATTTGCAATGACTGGGGATAGAACCTGGGACTTTAGGGTCCCGAGTCGGCTGCCCTGCCTCTACCCCATCTCGGCCGCAAACCAAGGTGGAGCTAAATGTATGCTCATAGCTCAATAATAATAATAATAGTAATACATTTTATTTGTAGGCGCCTTTCTTGGCACTCAAGGTCACCTTACATCGACAATCGTAAAAACAGACACAATATTATATACACAGTAAAAACAAGTATAATAAAAATAAGACAATGCAGTTGCAATCATAGTGCATAGGCTACTTTAAACAGGTGAGTTTTGAGTTTGATTTTGAAATGTGGCAAAGAGTTTGTGTCAATACTGTATAATCAAAACAAATAGAAGAGCAGATAAAGATCCTTCCTCTCTGAGCCTATTTGGACCTCGGCACCTCCAGGAGCAACTAATCGCCTGAGGCACCAAGCAGGTGAAGCAGCTCAGAGAGATAGGACCATTTAAACTTTTAAAAACAAATAAAATAATCATTAAATTAACTCTACAATGAACAGGCAGCTGGGCAAAGTTCACAGGAGCCACTGGGACAAAACACCCATTATTTCTATATTTCTATAAACCATTCTTTTTGGTTTTCTTTTCATTAAAATTAAAAAACTTTTAGGACATCCAGGTGTTGATGCCTTCAAGACAAAACAGAAGCGTGGCCTAATTGAGGAGCACATCTTTTTTTCTTTAGCAACACTTAAATGTGACTATCATTCGCATAGCAGTGAACAAAGATCCCAGCTTTCTGAGGATTGAGCCCAAAGGAAGCGGGAGAAAAGCAGGGGACCTAATTTAGAGCCCTGTGGAATCCCAAAAGACAGAGGAGCAAGATAGGAGCTATATTTGATACATATTCTGTCCACCAGATGGGACCTAAACCAGCTCAGAGCAGTTCCACAGAAACCCACTTGGTGCCTAAACTTGAAACTAAGACGTTGTGATCCATTGAATGATGGAGATGGAGTCGAGCAGAACTAGAAACACATGTTCACCAGAACCGTTAGCCATAAGAATGTTGTTAAAAATTCTAACTGCTGAGTCTGTACTGAGTTTTGAAAACCTTCAGGATGTTGTTAATCCAAAATACACTTGATCTGGGAAAATACTTTTTTTTCTTCTAAATGCTGTGACATAAAAGGCTGCTTGGAAATAGGCCTACAGTTTGGTTACAATTTGCCTAATGCTGGAAGCATTCTCAGAGGGGACAAGGTCATGAGGGGAACCTAATGGCTATGGCCAACCACATTCTCTAAAAGGGTCAGAGTCACTGGCTCAATTCTATCTAACACAGCCAGGCAGGGGACTGAGCAGGAGGGGCTGAAATAAGGGCCCTTGTGGTTACAACCTCATTATAAAACAAAACAAATAAAATTGCAGGAAGTTATTACAAAGTTTAGTGGAGGTTTCCTGGCAGACTGGTTGTTACGGTTGAAAAGTCATGGATAAAAGCTAGAATGGGCTAAACTGTAGCTAAAAGCTACACTTAGTAAATCTGAAGTTTCTGTTATAATAAGCCGAACGGAAGCCTAAATCAATAAACAAAAAATTCAGACAATATTTACATAATTTAGGGTTAAGGAGCAACATTTAATCTTTATATTTGTTTGTAAAAATAATCATAACATAAAATGTGTCTGCTAATTCTCACATAATTTATAATGAAAACTTTTAGCTGAAAACCCTATTATTGTTTAATTTTTGTGTTTGTGGTGGAAGCTGACCGTGAAAGAACAGCAGGATCATTAGTCTGGCTCTGTTGGACCAAATCCCCCTCCAGCACCGATCACTTCACTTCATGGGAAACTTTTTTTTTTTTTCTCGGAGATGTGGTCGAATGTTGCCTCTGGTGATTTGACATCACTTCTCTCCGCCCTCGAGAAATCCGATTTCAGTGCCTTGAGTAGGCCAGACCTCCTCCTCCTCCAGAGCTTGGTGTAAGACCGGCCATGTGACCCAACCCTGATCAGAACTTGATAACACTGGGTTTTCTTTCCTTGGCAGAAAAGAAGTTGTTCTCTCAGAGATGGAGGAGATTTTGTTCTGCTTTGTTTGTATTTAAGAGCTTTTAAATTGTCAAATTATTCAGTGTTTTTTAAATAAACATTAACATAATAAACAGATAAAACAAGAGTTCTGTTGCTGATGTTTTATTGATCAGGTGCTTCCGTTAAATTTATAAATCTGAACCAAAGACCCAGATTAAAATATTCAACCAAACCATCCTCTCTCCGGGTCATTATGGTCTTTGTCCTGAGGGTCATTATGGTCTTTGTCCTGAGGGTAATTATGGTCTTTTTCCTGAGGATCATTAAGGTCTTTGTCCTGAGGGTCATTATGGTCTTTGCACTGAGGGTTATTATGGTCTTTGTACTGAGGGTCATTAAGGTTTTTGTCCTGAGGGTCATTCTGGTCTTTGTCCTAAGGGTCATTATGGTCTTTGTTCTGAGGGTCATTATG
>JBBPBX010028249.1:23402-30902 GCA_038048925.1 Garcialebias charrua
AGGGTCATTATGGTCTTTGAACTGAGGGTTATTATGGTCTTTGTACTGAGGGTCATTAAGGTTTTTGTACTGAGGGTCATTAAGGTTTTTGTACTGAGGGTCATTAAGGTTTTTGTACTGAGGGTTATTAAGGTTTTTGTACTGAGGGTCATTAAGGTTTTTGTACTGAGGGTTATTATGGTCTTTGTCCTGAGGGTCATTAAGGTCTTTGTCCCGAAGGTCATTAAGGTCTTTGTACTGATGGTTATTAAGTTTTTGTCCTGAGGTTTATTATGATCTGTGTTCTGTGGGTCATTAAGGTCTTTGTCCTGAGGATCATTATGGTCTTTGTCCTGAGGGTCATTAAGGTTTTTGTCCTGAGGTTTATTATGATCTTTTTTTCTGAGGGTCATTAAGGTTTTTGTACTGAGGGTCATTAAGGTTTTTGTACTGAGGGTCATTAAGGTTTTTGTACTGAGGGTCATTAAGGTTTTTGTACTGAGGGTTATTATGGTCTTTGTCCTGAGGGTCATTAAAGTCTTTGTCCCGAAGGTCATTAAGGTCTTTGTACTGATGGTTATTAAGTTTTTGTCCTGAGGTTTATTTTGATCTGTGTTCTGTGGGTCATTAAGGTCTTTGTCCTGAGGATCATTATGGTCTTTGTCCTGAGGGTCATTAAGGTTTTTGTCCTGAGGTTTATTATGATCTTTTTTTCTGAGGGTCATTAAGGTCTGTGTCCTAAGGGTTATTGTGGTCTTTGTCCTGAGGGTCATTATGGTCTTTGTCCTGAGGGTCATTATGGTCTTTGTCCTGAGGGTCATTATGGTCTTTGTCCTGAGGGTCATTGTGGTCTTTGTCCTGAGGGTCATTATGGTCTTTGTCCTGAGGGTCATTATGGTCTTTGTCCTGAGGGTCATTATGGTCTTTGTCCTGAGGGTCATTGTGGTCTTTGTCCTGAGGGTCATTGTGGTCTTTGTCCTGAGACTCATTGTGGTTTTTGTCCTGAGGGTCATTAAGGTATTTTTCCTCAGGGACAGGGTCATTAAGGTATTCGTCCTGAGGTTATGATTTTTGTCCTAAGGGTCATAATGATCTTTGTCCTGAGGGTCATTATGGTCTTTGTCCTGAGGGTCGTTATGGTCTTTGTCCTGATAGTCATTAAGATATGAGTCCTGAGGGTCAATATGGTCTTGTCAGCCCACATTTGTCCTGCATCTGGAGATGTATCACATTTCACATGTAGACCAAGTCAACAAAGACCCTAATGGTCCTCAGTAGGGAGGAAGAGTGGTTTTGCATGTCAGCTCAGATCACTGCACTTTGAAAGCTTGTAGTTCCATGTGTGTTTGAGTTGATAAAACTCGAAGAGGCAAAAAAAGTAAAAACAAAAGAAGAAGAAGAAGATATTCAGATCACCACACCCTGGACCATTGAGATCCTCTTAAACCCTCCTGATGCCCTCAAATCAAAACGGCCCCTTTAAACCAAGGACAGCAGGAGGGTTAAAGCAACAGTTCTCAAACTGTGGGGCAGAGGCTCAAAGGTGAGTAAGGGGTGCAACTGAATGGTCTTAATGCTTTTTGGTACCATCCATCCATCCATCTATCCATTGATCCATTGATCCATCCAGTGAACTAGACTCATGATTACAGTGATTATAATGATTTTTTTAAATGTATATTGTTGTGTTCCTCAGCACGGGTTGGATTTTATGGTTCTAAAATTGATCAGACATTTCATTTGATATAGAGGTGTTGTTCTGACAAAGTATTGTTTTTTATTTTATTTACTAAAGATCATTCCCATGAGCAAACATGGAGACAAAACCTTTTGAGCAAAAACAAGTTCACGTTTGTTGCAACTAAATAGTTTTTCTTTTAGGGGGGGCGGCATGAAATGTTTGAGAACCAATGTCTCAGAAAGAGGAGGAAAAAGACTTTATTGTTATTCCTTTCGAGTCTAAATGTCATGTTCTGATCATTATGTGTGCAAAACAGATGTTAACATTTATTATAATAAAATTCAACACAAATACCACTTTTCAGCAAACAAAAAAACAAAAAAACAGGACATTCAGACGGAAAAGATCAACTTAAATCACATTTCTTTGACTATAATCTGAACTAGTCTCTTCTCGACCTGAAGCACTTCAGACACTTGTGACCTGCGCATTCCTGAGAGAAAGAGTTTTGTCTCTTCGTGGGGACAGGTCACCATCTCTTCACTGGCTGTTTGAAAGATGTCCACTGTCCCCAGTCACCCCATGCTTGTCACCATGGAGAACCTCCTCCATGCATGTTCCCAAAGTAAATCTCCTCTTTCTGGAATGTGGGAGGCTGGAGGAGGAGGTAACCTGAGGTCACTCTCTCTCTCTGACCACCTGCTCTCCTTCTGCTGGTCCCAGTGCTTTCTACCTGTGAGAGACTGACTCCTCCCAGTGTGGCCATTTCAAATCACCACATCCGCCTGCTCCTTAAAAAGGAGGAGCAGGAGGAGAGGAGCTGTCTCCGTCCCGCGTGGTGCTGAAAGGACCACCCGCGTCTCGTCATGTGGTCGGTCTTGTTTGTCCTCCTGTCCTCTCTGGACAGAGACGTGGTCAGGGGGGACCTCCTGGACGCGGAGCAGGAGAACCAGGAGGTGCTCTCCTCCTCCTGGATCAACGGCACCGTCTGCGCGCAAACGTCCCGCGTCGGGGAGAGCTACCTGCACCAGGTGTCGGACGGAGCCGAGCTGGTCCGGACCGTGCTCAGCCCCGCCGGGAGGCGCGTGCACTGCTCCGTGCTGGTGAACCAGATGGAGGTGACGTCGTTCGTGCGCGCGTGCAGGCTGCGGCTGGAGGAGCGGAGAGCCGCGCGGCCGCTGGAGGAGGAGGAGGAGGAGCGCCTTTTACGCACATGGATGAAGCCAAAACCATGTGCCGGGAGCTCCAGGAGAGAGCGGAGCGCAGCGTGAGGAGGAGGCACGAGGGAGGAGGAGGCCGGTCCCAGCAGGAGGAGGTTCTGAAAAGATCCAAGAGGGGCTTCACCTACCCGGGGACCCTGTGGTGCGGAGCGGGGGACATGGCGGATGACTACCACCAGCTGGGTGAGGGGAACGCTGCCTTCGACTGTTTTGTTCATTTGTTTATTTATTTACTCATTCACTTCCTTTGTGCAGGAGAGTTTGCAGAAACTGACAGCTGCTGCCGCGTGCACGACCACTGTCCTCACGTCATCCACGCCTTCTCCTCCAAATATGGACGCACCAATTTTAAATGGCACTCCCTCAGCCACTGCGACTGTGACAATGAGTGAGTGAACAAATATGTATTGTTAAACAGATAAAAGGTGCACATCACTCCTAAATATACCGAGAAGCGAAATAAATAAATAAATAAAGCTTAAATGTTCAATGAACACAGAGATCTTCATTCAGTGAACTAACTGCCTGTGAAGTTGTGCCATAATCATGAACTACAGGTAGTCCCCGACTTACGAGCGCTCTTACATACGAGGTTACGGACTTACGAGCTGGCGAACGAGCAGTAAATTTGTAAAGAACATACAAAAAATACAGCACTTTTATGTGTTTTTAGATGAAAGGGTGTTAGCTAACCGTTTGGAAACAAGTTTCTTAGCATGTTCATAGTACAGGTAACCCCCCACTTACGACTCCATCGACCTACGAACAACGGGACCTACGAACATATCATATTTAATAAAAATATGAAATTACTGTATTTAAAAAAAAAATAATTTTTTTTTGTTTTTTTTGTGTTTAAATGTTCTTAATTTCATGTGTACATCACTTTGTTGCAGCTGTGGTTGTTTTAAAGGCTTTATAAATAATAATTATGATAAAAAAGATCATTTCTGATCATTTTTGAGCAATCTTGGGCAACAGGAAGTAGGTCTTCAGTTTACACGGTCACAAATTAATGTAGAACACCGGACGGCGGACGCCATTTTAGGTTCAGTCACTGGGGTCTCCGGTCACAGAACACCGGACGCCATTTTAGGTTAGCTGCCCGGGAGCCAGCCGAAGACTGGTGACCAGGATGGCTTCATATGGATTAATTACGAGCTGGAAACGTCTCTGTGAACTTTGTGGATGTCTCAGGCAGCAGCGGATTTATCGCTGATCGTGCCAGGCCGCCGCGCGAACACCTCCGGCCAGGCTCTGGCCTGGCTAGCTCCAGAAGCTAACACGGGAGCTAACACGGTAGCCGGCCGAAGACTGGTGACCAGGATGGCTTCATATGGATTAATTACGAGCTGGAAACGTCTCTGTGAACTTTGTGGATGTCTCAGGCAGCAGCAGCAGCTGCAGATTGATCGCGCCGCCGCTCCAACACCAGCTCATGGCTTGGCTAGCAGAAGCTAGCCAGCTAGCTAACACAGGTCTGGAGCAGCTGCGGTGGTTCACTGGCCGGCCGCCGCGCTGCTCGGCCCGACAACAATCAACGCATGGCAACCTAAGATGTCGGCTTTGACCATCTCAAAGTAAGAAAATATATTTTTATTTACTGTATTCTGTAAATGTGAATAGCAATGTTTAACATTACAGTACACTACTGTACATGCTTAAATGTGTGCGCGCGCTCCGTTAGCATGATAAATAAAGGTTGAGTGAATGAATGAATGAATAATTTTTAAAAAATAATAATTTTCACCCCCTACCTACGGCAGAATCGAGCTGCGAACCGTTCTTAACTCCCTATCTCGTTCGTAGGTCGGGGGTTCGCTGTATGAACATTTGTGATGAAAAACGAGTGTTCGTAGTAGCACTAGCATAAATTTTCCGACTTACGACCGAAAATCCGGACTTGCGAGAACACGTGTTTCGTGTTCCGACGTACGAGATTTTCATCTTACGAGATAGTCGTAGTAACGGAACTTGCTCCTAAGTCGGGGACCACCTGTACAATATTAAACTGAATAAAAACAGCACTTTCTGACACATTTGGTAATTTCCAAACGGGGGTGCAGTTACTGAGAAAATATTTAGGAAGCTAAATTGTTGATAAAACTAAAACGTGTGCCTAAAAGATATCCAGAAACAAAATTTCAATTCAGTTTATTTATACAGCACCAAGTCACAATAGAAGTCGTCTCAGGACACTGAACAGAAACATTCGCATACAAAATAATAATTTTAACATCATTTATCTGAGGAGCACACTGCTTTGAGTTTAACTCCAGAGACTCTCATCTTGAGCAAGCACGAAGGCGACAGTGGAAAGGAAAACTTTTAGCAGAACCAGGCTCAGGACAAGCGGCCATCTGTGTCGACTGATTGGGTTTGAGAGGAACAGGAAGGAGGAACAGATACACAATGGCAGGTTGAGAATCACATGTTAAGATAGAAATAATGTCAAATGAAAACTATTCAATTTTAACAATTAATTTAAGGAAATGAGGTCAATTCATCCTCCAGTAATCAAAGCCTATAGCAGCATGACAAGACAACCCTAACTAGGATTTATCAAAAAGGAAAGTCTTAAAACTGGACAATGTGTCAGCCTCACGGACAGAAACAGGAAGTTGGTTCCATGAGAGAGGAGCCTGATAACTGAAAGATCTTCCTCTCGTTCTGCTTTTGGAAACTGGACCACGAGTAAACCTGCAGTTTGAGAGTGAAGTGCTCTGTTGGAAAAATATAGAACAATAAGATCTTGAATATAAGATGAAGGTTGTTGAGACCTTTGTAGGTTAGAAGTAAGATTTTGAATTCGACTGATTTTCAATTCAACTCAGTATCAAGACAAATGAACATGTTCACACACACACACACATTATCACATAAAGTCAGAGCATGTTCAAGTGTTTGACCCAGACAATAACTTTATGGGAGCAAAAAGTCATGAAGCAGATATATGTGGTTAAATTTTTGGGTGTTGTACTTGATGAGAATCTCTCATGGAAACAACACATAAAATTGGTTTAAACAAAAATATCCAAAACAATAGCAGTTTTTTACAGAGTTCGATACTTATTAAATGACAAGGCATTATATCTATTGTATACCTCATTGATAGTACCACATTTGATTTACTGTGTTAATGTATGGGGTAAAGCATGTAAAAGCAACACAAACCCTATCTTTATTTTACAGAAAAAAATCATATGAATTATAACAAGAAAACATCACTATCACCCATCGAATGAATTATTTAGACAGAGTAATTCGTTGAAATTCCATGATTTAGTGGACTACTGTACAACATATTATTGCTTATGTACGGAGCTCAAAAAAATACATTGCCATTGAACATCCAAATGTATTTTGTGAAACGCTCTAGCTGCTTCAATCTCAAAGGAATAGACGTATTTGTAAAACCACAATTTCGAACTAGTCTAAAAGAAAGAACTACCCAAATTCAGGGTATAGGATTATGGAATAATTTAAAAACAGAAATTAAGGGGGCCAAATCAATCACTATCTTTAAGAAGTTGGTCAAAATTGAAATGTTAAATAAACATCAATGAATGTTTAATCAGTTTCACTTTAAAAAGGTTATATGATTTACTGTTGTCATTATATAATAACTTGTTTGAATTAGATAAATAAGGAGCAGATTAAATAAGATTATTCTTCATCTGCTACCTTTCATTTTATATATATTTTTTCTCTCTTTTATGCAAGTCATTTGTTGTACTCATTATTGTAAAATGAATTTAAAAAAAATGCTCATGTTCATCCAAAGCGTCTGCAGCCATTCATTTTGCTCCATCAACACAAGCACAGCAAACCGGATGGGGTGCATTTTTTTCGTAAGAAGTCACCCCCTCTGCTGTTGCAACTGCTGTGTTTCTTTCTATTTCTCCCTCTCACTCATGTCTAAATTCCAGTTTGCCTTGAGACATGTACCGGTACAGTAAATATGAACTATTTACCTATTTACTGTTACACACACTCTGGAGGGGTGTCAGCCCCTCACTGACTGATGGCCACTTCCTTTTCAAAGTCCACCACAACTCCCATGGGGCTTCAGGCAGCAGCTGAGTGTTCGGTGATGCCTGCAATTATCCCGTGTCTAGACATTGTCTAGTGAAAGACAGGGAGATGCACACACTCTCCACAAGCTGCGCTCTGCAGAAGAAAAGGCCAGGAATAGATCCCAGTTGGTTCAGCTGGTGACGTAGCTGTTTAATGAAAAGGTTGAGGTCAAACTGCGAACTCAGGCCACATGAATGGACAAACACCAAAAATGAGTCAGTGAATTACAAAAATGTAATGCTTATGGTTTCAGGTACAGGCAGTGGTAAATTAGATAGACAATGAAAAAAAATAAGTTTCATTTTTAACTTGCTCAAAAAGAAATTAAAGGGGACCTCAGATGCATTTTTTAAATTTTTATGTTATTTCTGTGTGCTATCTAGACCCTATTCCTTCAATTTAATGCACAAAATAATTCTTAGATAATCAATTATACCCTTTTTAATTCTGCCAGTTTTAACTTTCGTTTTGAACGACCGGTTTCTGATAGAAGTTCTGAAGTCCACGCCCTTCAAAGATCTGTTTACGCCCTCGTAACAGCCA
>JBBPBX010028249.1:33402-36705 GCA_038048925.1 Garcialebias charrua
AACAATAATAATCACTCCTTTTGGGGACGAGATGGTGTAGTGGTAATGGCAGTCGTCCCCCGATCGGAAGGTCGGAGGTTTGAATCCCGATTTCCCACACCATGTGTCGTTGTGTCCCTGGGCAAGACACTTAACCCCGAGTTGCTCCCGGTACTGGCTGTCGCCTTGCATGGCAGTCTGCCGCTACTGGTGTATGAATGTGTGTATGAATGGGTGGATGGCTGGTGCTGTAAAGTGCTTTGGGGCTCCTCATAGGAAGGCTGGAAGGCGCTATATAAGTAAGCTCCATTTACCATTTTTACCAATGGCCTAGCATAAAGCTATATGATCATCATCCATCATGTTTATTAGTAGTTTAAAACAGCTAATTAAAACTCCAGTAGTGGGCTACATCTACTGTAAGTTTACCCAGTTGTAGGGTCAAGAGACAAACATGTAGCATTAACACAGTATGAACAACATTCAGGAACTGTTTCTACTTTGTACAAGATCATTATAAAATGTAGTTCAAAATGTCCCGATGCATGCTCAGTAGTCCAGGTATACAGAATACAGTCCAACAATTTTCAGTCAGGTCATCTGGACGGATTCTTCTTTGTTGAAACGTTTCGACTTTCATCCTTAAGACTTCTTCAGTCTGAAACTGCAATAAACTCAGTCTTAAAAATCTAAAAAGGTTAAGTATGGTTCTCTGGACATTCAAAAAACAAACAAAAAAAAACAATTTTTTTTTTTTAGAAACGTTTCGGCTTTGCTCCGAAAGACTTCTTCAGTCTGAGGGGCTGTATTCAGCTCAGTCTTATAAGTAGCACCTTCTCAAACTGGTTGGTCCACTATACAAGGACCTATTTAAGACTGAGTTCTCTTGCAGGGTTTCAGACTGAACAAGTCTTTTGGATAAAAGACAAATTGTTTCAACAAAAAAGAATCCATCTAGATGACCTGACTTAACTGTGCTAGATTATCAAATATAGTTCAAATACACTATACAGTATATCAAATAGCCAACATTAAGGCAAAGAAGACAGGTAAAAAAAAATTCTAAGCTACTAATAACTTTAAATAGTTACTGAAGTGGATGTTTTCATGCTGCAGAGTGACACAGGGCAAGAACTCAGTGAATTTCAGTATGTACACAAACACAGCTATACTGTATAAAACACACAACAAAGAATAACTAGCTTTAAGCATTAACCTTTAATTTAACTGAATCAATATAATTATGAGAGAAAATGGAGGATTTACTTGTTAACTTCATACAGACGAACATGTGGTACTTCCTGTTTCTATATTTCATGGCTCACGGGATCGGCTGTTGGCCTTTATCATCTTTTTACATATTTTCAAACTTCCTTTAGTTTTTGAAATTGAATAAACTGTATTCCATCTTCTAAACACTCGGGGTAACATGTCTGACAACGTTTAACTATTTTTTTCCTGATGACTTTTCATGAAATCTCCATGACACGCGAAGCGTTTAGATGGAAAACACCACCCAGTTGGAGGAAAACCAGGCTGCAGCTCTGCAGGTAAGGGGCGTAAAGGCAGGAGCAAACAATGCCCCAAAGACCCATCTCTGCCAGATGCCCTTAACAAGTTCCATGCACGCTTTGAAGACCCAGCCAGACCACCAAGCACCAGACTCACCTCACCACCAGATGAAGAGCATCTCAGCGTGACCGCAGCAGAAGTAAGGAGTACTTTCAGGAGGATCAACCCTCACAAAGTCAAAAAAGGCGTTCAATACAAGAACAACTGGACTTTATTTGTAACAGAAGACGTTTCGCTCATCATCCGATAAGCTTTCTCAATTCAATGGAGACTGTGAGAGGGAGAGGGAAGTTAGTTCTTGTATTGAACGCCTTTTTTGATTTATCATGTCCTGGACGACTGAGAATCTTCACCAGCATAACCCTCACAAAGCAACTGGCCCAGACAACATCCCCGGGAAAGTTCTGAAGGAATGTGCCGATCAGCTCTGCGATGTGCTGGCCGACATCTTTAACACCTCACTTACCCTGGCGATAGTTCCCATCTGCCTGAAGACCGCCACCATCATCCCAGTCCCAAAGAGCTCCACAGTGACTGGTCTCAGCCAGTAGCCCTCACCCTGATAGTCGCTAAATGCTTCAAAAAACTGGTCATGACCCACATCAAAACAAACATCAACGAGGACCCTCATCAGTATGTGTACTGTGAGAACCGATCAACAGAGGACGCCATCTCCTCTGTGGTCCACACTGCTCTCACCACCTGGATCAGAAGGACTCATACGTGCGTCTGCTCTTTGTGGACTTCACATCTGCCTTCAACACCATGATCCCCCAAACTCTGATAGACAAACTATCTACACTTGGACTAAGCCCCTCCATTTGTAACTGGGTACTAGACTTCTTAACAAACAGACCACAGTCCGTGAAGATCCACAACTTCTCCTCCTCCACCATAACCCTCAGCACTGGCTCTCCTCAAGGATGTGTGCTGAGCCCTCTTCTGTTCACTCTGCTCACATATGATTGTACAGCCACACATCCAGGCTGTCATATTGTTAAGTTTGCAGATGATACAGCGGTGGTGGGATGCATCACAAACAATGATGAGTCCAGCTACAGACAGGAGGTGGAACACCTGGAGAGCTGGTGCAAAGAGAATAATCTTCACATGAATGTGAAGAAGACAAAGGAGATGATTGTGGACTTCAGAAGGAACAAACACACACCCACTGAACATAAGTGGATCTGCAGTGGAAGTGGTCTCCAGCTACAAATACTTGGGTGTACACTTGAATGATAACCTCAGCTGGAGCAACAACACCACCAGCCTGATCAAGAAAGGTCATCAGAGACTCTACTTCCTCAGACGGCTGAGACGAGCTGGTCTGAGCAGCCCAGTCCTCACCTCCTTCTACAGGTGTGCAGTGGAGAGCATCCTGTGCTCCAGCATCAACGTGTGGCATGGAGGCTGCACAGTTGAAGAGAGGAAAGCTCTACAGAGAGTGGTGAAGGCTGCACAGAAGTCTGTTGGAGTCAGTCTCCCCACCATCACAGACATTTACACCTCCAGATGCAGGAAAAGAGCCACCTGCATCATGAAAGACCTCACTCACCCAGCACACTCACTCTTTGCCCCACTCCCCTCAGGACGGAGGTTGAGGAGCATCAAATGTAGAACCACTAGACTGAGGAACAGCTTCTACCCTGAGGCTGTTAGACTCATGAATAAATAATAAATAAACACTGCAAAATATCACATCATGCTGATGCTGATCTGTTTTCTTGTTGCTGTGTTCATCTGTGACCATCT